>JACXGM010000578.1:13282-26635 GCA_016801145.1 Umbra pygmaea
TTTTATAAGGGGACAGGGGTTAGGGTGTTGGGGGAGTAGTGTCTTTTATAAGGGGACAGGGGTTAGGGTGTTGGGGGAGTAGTGTCTTTTATAAGGGACAGGGGTTAGGGTGTTGGAAGAGTAGTGTCTTTTATAAGGGACAGGGGTTAGGGTGTTGGGGGAGTAGTGTCTTTTATAAGGGACAGGGGTTAGTGTGTTGGAGGCATAGTTGGTTAAAAAAACTAAAAGTTAAAGTGGGTTTTATTTATAGGAATACGTCTTGTTTCACACTAAACAACAGAAAACTAATTGGTGCTGCTTCTGTGTTAAAACCTATTGATGCTGGGTATCATAGTTCTATTTGTTTTACTACACGAGACAGGTTCAGTACCCATCATTGTATCCTTAATAAGAAAGTGGACGGACCGTCTTTAAAGTCTCGCAGTGCAATGAATTTTGCACTTTTGGTTTATAAAGCTTTTTTTTACAAACTAACACCTTAGATTCATTTAGATTGACTAGACCTGAACCCAGAATTTGCTATCAATGGAGACCCCTAAGATCTTGACTGAATTAGGTAGAACTGCTTTTACTTTCTTTGCCCCTGCTTTTACTTTCTTTGCTCCTCACATATGGAATGAGTTACAATGTACTTTTAAGTTAGAGAAAATGGTTACTTTTTAGACGTTTTAGACGTTTATTTTAAGCTAATTATATTATTGATTGTGTTTGTATTATGTGATTGTGTTGCTTTTTGCTTGCTTTTTTATTGCCTTGTGGTTAGGGAGTTGGGGCACTTTGTCTTTTATAACAGACAGCGGTTAGTGAGTTGGAGGCATTGTCTTTTAGAATTTAATAATATGCCCCTCTGATACACTTGGTGACTCAGGGCCTTTCCGGGCACACAGCCACACTGACTCTCAACTCATCCATCTGGCCTGAGATCTCCTAGCATCTTTCCAACTCCTCTGCATTACATTCCCAATCAGCTCCGGTACACGTAAAGCACCCCTAGTGATTGTATCCCAGCTTTCTATCATGCATCCATCCAGACTGGTGCTGGCCTCCTCAAAGCTAACCTTCACACTGTTTCCTCTTTTCTCCTTCAGTGAAACAGTTGGAATGTGTGTTAAGATACCTGATGCACAATCTATAGTTAGCAACTGGTGGAGACTAATATGCTTGGATACATGATTCAGTTCACATGATAAATATTATATTATTTTTACAATCAGCAGGTATATTTTTTGTGTACTGTAGAAATGACTGAATTGGGAGTAAATGTTTTTTTTCTCCTTCCTCACATCAGCTGTTTCTTCCAGTTTTATTTTATTCCCTCTCACTCCACATTAGAAATACTGCTCTTTAAACTGCTTCCATTTAGACACACTTACACCTGTTCCTACAGTGAGTGTGTCTGAGTTGGTGAACGCATGTGTCCCCTTCAAGGTTAGAACTGAGAGAGAATTTAGCGTGATGCAATCCTGTCAGCTGCATCTCTGCTTGCACATATCTGTTCAGCCTTAAGGGTGCTAGAGGCACTGTTTTAATGGTGCATTTATCCTTAAAAACCATCGATGGATCATTCCAGTCATTCATTGTTTTGCTCAATTTTATACATTTCTAGATCATGACTGGTCTGTTCCAATAACAACAACATCAAACCAAGTGAATGGATGTTAGTCCGGTTAGAAGACCAGGCCAACCTGTGTGCTAATCCTGTTTGCCCACAGGATACGCAAAAACATTTCACAATAACATATGTGTCAGACACTGGTGCCTAATTCTGTCTAGTTCAAACCGTAATTATATTGTTAAATATTATATATAATGTTATCTGTGGGCAATTCCATTCATATATCCACAGTATGTTAAAAATATGTATTTCTGGTTAAAAATACATTGACAAAAAATCAAATCAAATCAAGTTAAACAGCAAAAAATAAAATAATTTCCTAATTAAACCATTTGCCTTAAGCTCTCTATTTAAGAATATAATCTATAGCACCATTTTCTATAGGAAACTGTATGAAGTATAAACAATATACTAGTGGGTGGCCAAATCTAAACTCATATCTTAGTGGCTTTCAGATAGTAGTAGGCGGAGTAATGTTAGTTATGAAGATGTTAGAGTGTTTCAATTTTGTTAACTTGTTTTAAAGTCTAAATAGGATGAGTGCATTAACCACTAAAATATCCAACTAACATATTTGAACCACAAGCAAATCCCCAGGGAACATCCTGGAAATGCTTTCTGTTATAGCAATGGGATATCCATCCCCTATATAATGGTTTTAGATGGGATAAATAATAATAATAATAAATTAGAAGCATCTAGATATTCTGTTATTTTCTGGGAGGTATTCTGTAGAAATGTACTGTAGCATTTACTGTAGCATTCTAGTTCATTTTCTCATATTTGTCATTCATGGAATTACCATTTTACATAAATGAATACATTTGTTTGTA
Organism: Umbra pygmaea; assembly: GCA_016801145.1. Lineage (NCBI taxonomy): Eukaryota > Metazoa > Chordata > Actinopteri > Esociformes > Umbridae > Umbra > Umbra pygmaea. The sequence goes on from JACXGM010000578.1 coordinate 15,731, forward strand.
ATTTGTGGAGTTACTATTTCACAAAAGTGTTTTCCACTATCTGTAAACAGTAATGGAGTAACTAGAAAAAAACTGGACCCACAAAACACACTATCGCCATCCAAAGTATAGCCTCATTGTCTAATTACCTTATTTTGCTATTTAAGAAAATGGTTAATACTAAATAAATCATACATTTGTTTCTACAATCATCATATAAATATATATATATATAAAGGTAGGAAAATACTTTAGGGTGTGGTGCCTGGCCTTGCACTGGTAGTATACTATCCAGGCTACTTGTATGCACACAATCTGCCTACTGCTGACCTTTTAAATTACAACACGTTTAATTAAACAGTATATTTTAAGTATACAATCCCCTAATGGTGTGGGGTGAATACATACACCTAAATGGTTTCATTTATTTTGTTTTCTCCATTCTGTTGAAGTTGTAATTTGGGATATAACGTCCATAACACTGGAATCGTCCCTGTTACTTGTTTTATTGTGTTTTGTCAGCCAACAGTAGCTGTCCGTTTTCGCCTGAACACTACGTGAAGGAGCTGTCCACCTCAAAGGTGCTGAATAGAATAGTAAGATCACGTGTATTAAATGATAAATGTTAGGTTGAAAACGATAGTTACATATTAACTACTTATCCAAAAGCGAAGTAAATTATATATGTTTTAAAACAATGAACATGTTATGATAAAATAGTGGGCCAATTTTGACAGAATAAAACGAAGCTGTCCACTTCAGTGGGACTGACTAGTGTAGTATCGAAGGTAGTATCAAATTTAGTAAAGGATAAATGTTACGGGCCAACGATTACATATAAGATATTTATCCTAAAGCAAAGTAGCTGATAGATGTTTTACAACAGTGATTATAGCAAGACGTAATGCTCAATTCCAATCCCAGGAATTGTGAGTATAACTATGAAGTAGCCAAGCCAGTGCGAAAGGTCATAGCTCAAAGGAAATAAATATGAACGGGAAATATATAAAAATGTAGCCTAATTAGACTCGATAGATATTTTTTCCTTGCTATACCTGTTGCTTTGTCCGCTATCCTTTCTTTCACCCGGACCTGAAAGCACACAGGCGCGCTCGCATAGACAGACACACACGAAACATTAAATTTATTATCTTACCTTCAGCATTTTAGCCTTTCTTTGCTAAGACATAGCGAACATTTGGTCTTTCAATTCTCCATGTTTTCTGATGTCTCACAGCTTGGCTGATAAGGGCCGTTCAGAAGCTACTATGCAGCTTAAATCATCAATTACTAGCTTAAGAGCAGTCCTGCTTTCTATCGCAGTCTATTCATTTTCTGTCCTCGTGTCAAACTCTATCTCTGCTCCTCCGTTTATATGTTCACTCTCGTATTATCTGAGGAGGAAGAATGATCACTATCGGTGTCGCTGCCATGTGAGTAGAAGTCTAGCGTTGTTTCAGTCCTGCCTCTATAAAGAGCAGTTCACCCGACAGGTGGCATGTCAATCTGTTGAACATCTGTGACGTCATTGCTGAGGAAGACACTACATTTTCATAACAAAAGTCCCTAATATTTAATTTAAAAAAATAGCCAAAAGCAACTGGCTAGTCTTCCACCACCTAAACATTGAACAAATACACATGTCCAGTATATGCAAGATATTATGGATTGTATATGCTACTGCCTCTGAAAGTATTTATTATGAGAATAACACAAAACGTGATGAGAGTCCGCGTAGCTGCCTTGCAGGACAAACTACATCATGAAAGTCAATGGTTCAAGCCTGACTATGGCTTCTCCTACTTTGTATGGAACCTCCAACAGGAGGCAGCGGAATTGGCATTGCAACTACATCATGAAAGTCAATGGTTCAATCCTGACTATGGCTTCTCCTACTTTGCCCGAAACCTCCAGGAGGAGGCAACGCAAATTGGCATTGTGCTGCACGCAAAACTTAGTACATTGTTGCAAATAAGAATTGGTTATTAATAAACTTAGTTGGTTAAATAACAATAAAAAATCATACAGACTAGCCATATCTTGATATTAAACATAATAATAACTCAGCCTGAAACAATCTCATTGTAATGATATTGGTGTAGTAGTTTTACCTTACCTGTTGATTCCATAATTTGGTCTGTGTGTTATTCTAAACTGACCCCTGTGCAAAAGGAGTGATTAGTGATCACATTTACTTATTTTGCATTTAATATTTAAAAAGCTGGACGACAGGGAGTGGCTTCCATCCTGTTTTCTACACTGTGGTTCATCGTGTTCCCCGACGGAACCAATCAGCCAAACAGAGCTCTCACGAGATAAGGGCTTTGCTACCTGCCATGAAAACCAAGCTGGGGTTCAAAGGTCACTGGGAACAGATGTCCATACTCGGTATCAGCGCTACAACACACACACCTGTCTGTGATGGGGTTGGGTTTGCTTAGGCAGGGTCTGGGTAATTCACTGTGCTTCTTGAGAGCGAACATCTGCTCATGTATTCTCTGTCTATCTCACCAGCCAATGGGAAAGCGGGATCACCCAGCAGGTGCCTATCTTCCAGGTAACTGCCCTCAGCTAATGACATGTTCTTTGCTAGGGTATAAGTCCTCAAACAAAAGTAATGCTCTCCAGCCAGGCATGCATGGAGCAAAACCATGACCTTCATTTAGGAGCTAATCAAGAATCAGATTAATGTATGCTGACATCCTGAACTCATGTGGCAAATGCAAAGATAACAAATGACAGCCTAATTTGATGACAACTGTATTACATTGTGCATGAGTAGACTACTCCCTCCAGCTGGCCCCCTTGTGCATGTAGGATCCTGTTGAGGTCAGGTGTCAGTCTGTTCACACTTCCACCCACTCAACCTGCTGCTTGGCCACACAGTGCTCTGCTCTTCATTTAGAAAATGGAGAGAATAATTGATTGGCCAATCTCTATTCCATTTCTCCTCCGCTTGGTACCTTGCTGTCCATGAAACCCTCATTAGTGGTCTCCTACTGTTCACCCCACACTCCAGAAGCAACAGATCATGCAAAGAAAGTGTGAGAAAGGAAGGAAGAAAAAGTAGTGCAGTTTCATCTGTGCAGTAATGCTAAAGTGCATTGCAGAAAAAAGACTTAAAATATTGAATGATAGAACTGTTTGTGATTGTTGTTGTTCCTGTAGCCTTCAGTTTGACTGTAGTAGTAGACACAAGTATTTATGTTGCCTTCAGCTTGACAAAATTAGGTGATAAGAACCACTTCAATATTTAGAATAAAACACTTTTTAATATTAGGTATATTCATAATTCTTATTAATATAAGAAAACTCAAGAAAGGAATATTAGAAGTGATGATATACTAAGTCAGTTACCACATACAACAAGACTAGTTTAAAGCAAACAACCATGCACTACAGATAGTCACCCAATCTGTTAGGACACCCACACACAACCCACACAAACACATGGTCTCTCTTATCCTGCTTTTCTCTCTCTGCCTCTGTTTCTCTCTCTCTCTCTCTCTCTCTCTCTCTCTCTCTCTCTCTCTCTCTCTCTCTCTCTCTCTCTCTCTCTCTCTCTCTCTCTCTCTCTCTCTCTCTCTCTCTCTCTCTCTCTCTCTCTCTCTCTCTCCCTCCCCCTGCTCTCTCTTCCTCTTGAACACACACGTAAAAGTAATTACTTAAACAGGTACACCAATCAAATGTGCATGGAAGTCCAAGACGTTTCACACGTCTTTACAGGTATCTTGAAGGCTACTGAACCTCACAATTACTCCGTCATACATAAAAAAAGTATACATGCAAAAAAATAGCAAACCTACACCCCCCAACACAATCATAACAGGAGTGGTTAAGCGCACTCGTTTTTTTTCTTTAACTTTCTCCCTCTCCCTCTCTCCTTTGTTTGCCACATAGCTATTTCCATGGCAACAGGCATTAGAGTAAAAAGCAAGCAATATTTTCCAGAGCTGTTTTTCAGCCAGTGGCAGACTTTAGCATGAACAGGCTGAATCTTGGCCAGCAACACAGGATACAGGAGTAGGACAAGGCCGACAGATTGGGTGGGCGAAACACACCAAGATGGACACTTCTACACATTTCACTATTGTTGTTCTTGCAATAATAGATCAATTATTAAAAAGACACACATTTAAAAATAAAAGTATTCTGTGTAGTGCCAAGTATAATTTCAGCCATTAGCCATCCTAATATGTTGAGGTAATTTGTAATTTGCAATTAAGAACATGACAGCTAAAGACACTGTAGTACTTGACAGCTAACTTCATGAAAACAAATTCACTGTCAATTATACTAGCTATAGAGTGACCTAGGTTGGTATAGGGCTCTGAACCCACTTTGCATAATACTAATTCAACAAGCTGCAAATCGCGTGGATGTCATTGACAAACATAACAGTATTGTTTTTGCGTTCTTCGCCATAATTTCATCTCACCACTCATCTGATTAGCTCCCCTCTACTGAATGTGTCAAAAGATTAAAAATGTTAAATCATTAGGAATTGTGGTTTGCCACAGCAGGTTGTAACAAATTAGGTGAATGAACAGTTTACCTTATTAAAGATGCATTCTGCGGTGTTGGCCACTGGTTGTGAAAGTGGCGCTATTGAGCTAAAAGGGGCCCTGGAAATTGTGTTCAATGTCATGTATTTTTTATTCTATTTAGAGTTTATGCACATATAAACAGCATATTACACATCCAGGTGAAAATGGGAGTTTTAAAACATTGTTTTGTTAATTACAATAGTCTCTGACTGCATCTTGAAAAAACAATTTCTTAGCATATCTTGTTAGTATGTGGTTGGAGCTCATGCATGATAGTAAAGTTTCACACTTGTAATTATCAGCTGGAGTGCTATTCAACTGGATTTCCCAGTAGTTTTCTCAGATGGTACTGTTCACAATGTATCTTTCCCATTGCATTATCTACAAGAAACCTGTGCTCCTTAAGGTATATTTCACTGGTCATCCCTGAAGTCAGTAGTTCCTGTATCCATTCCTTTTATTTCTCTGCAGCCAATGATTGCAAAATACAAAAAATGTGAAATTTCCATAACTTTGAATGACTTTAAGGAACAATTGTCCAAGCTGCTACCGTGTGTATATATATTATATATATAACATTGGAGGCTTTACGTTTACAAATGTCATGTTTTGTTCTATGTTTTAAGTACCGCCATGAGAACAGCCTGCATCTTTTGCACAGTCAGGCTGTATCTTGCACCGTCAGGCTGTATCTTGTACCATCAGGCTGTATCTTGTACCGTCAGGCTGTATCTTGCACCGTCAGGCTGTATCTTGCACCGTCAGGCTGCATCTTGTACCGTCAGGCTGTATCTTGTACCGTCAGGCTGTATCTTGCACCGTCAAGCTGTATCTTGCCCAGGTTGCCGTTGCAACTGTGAATCAGTTCTCAATCGGCTTATAAAGGTGTTATAAAATAAATACATAAAATGTTTCCCTGTGATATTTGATAAATACCTCCTTGTCTCTTGGTTACACATCCAGAAAGACATGTTTTTAAATAACACAGAGCTCACATCATATTTAAGAAAATACACCTTATTCAACATGTAATGGTGTATAACAACAGATTAAATTAACAGGAATGGCACTCCTATCACTGCCCATACATTTTAATTGTAATTAAATTATAAATAAATATTTTCTGAACTGCAAAGAACATCTTTGACTCATTGTGGTTACCACATAACCATTGGAGACCCTATAATCGTGTACTGAAGTGTTCATCGAACACTAAGGGTGTGTAAACGATAGTCAGAAAAGGAATTTCAAAGGCTGTCACTGAAGTACGCTTTACACCTTGACATTCTCTAAGTGCGTGTAATCATTTGTTCATAGGCTTAATAATATATTGTATACATGTAATTTAAAATGAATTTTTAATGATTATTGTACAAATATTGCCTAAAGATCAACCATGTTACCACGGTTACTCAATGACATTCTACTGTAAATTAAGCTCAACAGAAAACACATAAAATCTTTACAAGCCAGAATATTTAATGTAAATATTTTATTTATTATTTATTTTTCACGCTGTTTGGTATATTAAATGTCCACAGTAAGGAAGTAGCCTAACGGTTTGGGATCTACATTGTGCAAATAATATGTATTATTTGGTGGTATAAATGCACTACAGCATATTTGAACTTTGGGTTAATAGCATTAGGAAATTTATAGCCATTGGATAATTTGTAAGAATTATATTGTACCTAAAGAAAAAATCTTTGGAAAACAGGTCATTATGATCCAATTATGTTTTCTTTTCTTTATAGGACTGTAATAGGATTAAATGTTCCAGATTACTGTTCAAAAAACCTTTACTGTCAGATTCTGAAAGGAGCTGGCACACAAAAACTATTTTATGTTTTCATCTCTTTGAAAAACAAATCATTTTAAAGAGCTGGCTGTGGATGTTTGTCCCTTCCAAACTGAACTACGTAGAGAAAGGTAAAAGGTAGCAACAAAAATGGCAGAGCTGTATGGATGTAAATTAAACTTAGAAGATACATATATACTGTATCAACAATATTCCACTCTAAAACACAAGGTATTTAACATTGCTTTTTAAACAGAACCATTTCATTACACCAGGTTTGTAGTAAAATAGAATGTTTCAATTTCATTTTCAAACATTTGTTTATTTTGCTGGACTGAATAGTATTTACAGTACATCCACTGACTGGAATTCACTTTAGGTTGACAAAATAGGCTAAGGTAAGTTTAGCATAAATTAACAATCCAAACAATCCAATCCAAGCAAGAAATGTCGTCACATATTTACAAACATATATTCACTACATGTATAATCACATGTTCATTAAAAATAACATAAAGTATGTCCATTCATTAACTTCATATTTCAAAATACTACCAATGAAAATGATAAGCTATACTGTGGAATTATAATTGAGAAAATGGCTGTCTAATTATCTAAGGTGTCTGCTGCACCATTCTCTCCTGCGTCACCAGTGGATCTAGAGGCAGGTAGGTGTTCTGCATCATTCAGATTATTCATACATTTAAAAAATATTTTCATATGGCAAGAGGTGGAACTAGTTATTTTATGAGTTAAAACAGTCAGGACTTAAAATAGAGTAAATAATAGATGATGATGCAGTTAATATTTATTATTATTTTTAAAAAAATCTTGTGTAATGTTGTAGAAGCCTGATATTGTCAGTCAGACACAAAACAGGAAAATGAAACAGAACTGATTATAAAATAAATGATCACTAAATGGGAAAAACTGTGGGAGCATTTTAACATCTGTAACAAATTATAGACAGGAGAATGCTTAAATTAGCATTATTTAGCAATCTCCCGAAACATTTGTTCTTTTGAGTAGGACCGACCTCTCATTCAGTAGGTCTCAGACTCCCCTTACCCCTATGTAATTCACACTCTGCAGTTACTGTAATTTGAGGCTGCTGTGGTTATATGCAAAGAAACCACAATTGCAGTGAAATAGTCTTCTTTCTTCCCTGGGGTTTTCACAGCTGAACAACTAAAATACATTTCCTCTGAGGGCATATTCCCACTACAGCCAATTTTCCTGACAACAATTTAATTGAAATAACATTTAAATATTCTTCAGTATTTACATTTGCTATGAAAAAGTGTCATGCTTACAAATCTTTGTGACATGTTGAAAACATGTGTACGCTGCTTCTTGACCTGTCAATTTATAATCTGCTTCTTCAAGGTAAAAGGGCAAAATAATTCGGTTAACACTTTATTTTGAGAGTCCAAAAAGTGTATCGGTAGATGCTCTACAGATTATCTGCAGACTATCAACAGCATTTTAACAAACTATCTACTAACCCTAATCCTAACCTTAACCCTTCACCTAATATTAAGCCTAACCTTAACCATTACGCTAAAACATATTCTAAACTTACCATTACCCTTAAACTACACAATTAGTTGCTTATCAACATATAGTTTGTTGATAGTTTGTTGATAGTCATATCATCAACAAACTATCTGTAGAGCGCCTATAGATGGAATTTCGGACTCTCCAAAGAAAGTGTAACCAATAATTCTCTATATGGGTTATTTTCCTGAATGTGACATTTGATCTTATTAACAAGGTATATATAGTCATTGATCTGTCATAACAACATCAAAAATGACAGCAATTTTATTTTGTCAAGGCCTGATACCCAGCAGAATAATGAGTCATCCCAAATCCTGTATTTCTTAAGTTTCACAGTAATGAAATGTAGCATGATGCCTTACAATTAGGGTTCAAAATGAACACCATTTACTAGCCAAATGCTGGTAGAACATGCAGATGGCTGGTAGATTTGCTTCACTCACCAGCCAAAAAACTATAGTAATCTATTGAGTGGCTGGTAAAATTTTAACATTCAGTAGTCATTTGGCTGGTTGAAGAAAAAGTTAATTTTGAACCCTGCACAATGTACTGTAACTGTGTAAGCCAGTCAAATGTTGATTTAAATTGAACGGAAAAGGTTTAGTGATAACAGTACAGCACGCATAATGTTGAACATGTTCAGAGATAACCAGTGCAGCTGTTGCAGAGTTAGCTAAGACGAGTTTAAACTAATTCTCTGCCCACCAGCTACCTCAATGTACACAGCTGATTAAAATGAGCTATTTTGGTGAAAAAGTGCTGATGTGCAAGTAGACTGATATTCAATCATTTCTTGGGGGGAATATGATTAATACTTTATGAAATTGTTGTCATAGAGTGTTACTCTCCCCTTAAATATCTATGTATTTATCAACAACCAAATTGACCTTTGACCTACGACATCATGCCGCACGTGTCTAATATTCACATAGATCAACTCGGTCACATCTTCAGATTTTAGTAACTGCAGGGCGTATCTGTGGGAAAGGTGTCTCATGTGACCTCAGAAAGTGATCGGCAATAGTTTACATTTTCACCCATTTACACAAAAAAGGTGTATACCCAAATCTTGCAATAAGTCTAATTTATCATTGTGTAAAAATGAGCAGATAGACGATAAGGCATTGCAATATCAGGCTTTTTGGTCTTAATATATCTGAATAAAAAGTAACATTTCCTTAAAATTGTGCCAAAAACCTTTAGAAAATGTCACACTATTTTTATTCACTCGTGAAGTACACAATTTGATGAGGATGTAGTGAGTCACATAGTTCGTGTCTGAATGAGGCTTTCTTCAAAATGTCAAACATTTTTTAGTGCTTTTTAGCAACCAAAAGAAAAAAAGCATGCTTTTAAGAGTCAAAACTAACCTTTTTAATCACGTCCATCACAGACTCTCCAACCGAACCTGTATTTCATTTCCCTATCATAATTTGCCTTTCCTAAAATGGCTTTGGCCCACCACCGCTATGTCTACACATCACTGGAGGAACCACTTACCAAAATGCAGCCTTCCTCCTAAGCCCCTGCTGCATCCTCCATCCTCCCTTCTGCCTCCCTCCAGGTCCCCTGCAGAACAAAGGATCTTTTCACGGATGAGAGGCAGGTGAGAGCCACAAAATGGAGCTCAAGTAGGCCCTGGCCTTCCTACTCCCTCTGTGGAGTGCACAAGGAGCCTGCCTCCCGGTGTCATACAGCTCCAGCCCATCTCCATAATACATCTCAGTCATCTGCTAAAAGCTTCAACAGACAAGACTGGTATAATTGCATTTGAAGAAATGCACTAATAACGTAACATTCTCAGGACAATAACGGGCTACATATGTGCTCTGAGGACGAGGTGGACAGACACGGATACAGCAATGCCACGTAGCCCCGATTAAAGAGAATACACTCTACATACTTTACTGTTCACTAGGAAACACTAATGTTCTTTCACTCATTTTTCTGGGGTCTGATATTAATTTTAGCCTATACTGTAACAGGCTGCTATCAAAGAAAATTATAAGTTGTATAGAGTGGCCATGCATGGAACAAGGATAATTGGTGCTAGATCCATTATGCTGCACTCAAGGCCAGGCGTTCAGTCATCCCCACTGCTTTTAGTCTTTTTCATTCTTTTTGGTGTTTTTTATAAACATATCCAGCAATGCTAAAACAGAGAGAATCACAGAGTAATAAGACTGTAGGTAAGTTTTTTTTTGCTTTATAAAATATAAAAAGTAAATGTTATTCCTTCAAAATGTATAATAATAACAAATTACATTTTATATATCAAATCTCCTTGTTCAAATTTGATGGACAACTAGCCAGAATATTTTAGCAAAGCATTGTTATCAAACAGGTTAATCGGACGTTAAGAAAGGTGACGTCTAGGAATACAAAACATGCAACGAAACAGATCATTTAAAACATTCACTATATTCACCTTTCTCTGTCTCCCTTTTTTTAATGTAAATGTAAATGAATAAATTGCACTTGGAACAACAGCTTCAGGAGCCACTCTCCACTTGGACAGATCCGTGGACACACCTCTTGCGGTCAAACTGTAATGAGGCAAGTTTGGTTTTATGCAGAGAAACCTCATTGCCACTCAACAGACAGAAAACATGGTTTTACAGAAAAATAAGAAAAATGAATACAGTATATGCAACAAATTTAACAGCAGAAGAATTTGTATCAAGGTCAAATAATAATGGAATGAATCTGTACTAAAAGTAGCAAAAATAATTATACACTCAGTTTCAAAGTTTTATTGGCCACATATGCATTGAATAAGATGTTTTTGCAGGAGTTGTAGAAGTCTTTTGTTTCATAAAGATTTCAGAGCAGGGGAGCGTATAATAAAACAAGGCAACTGTAACAATTTTGATCCCCACAAATTATTATAAAGTACAACCAGTTAATAGTCAATAGCAGGGAATTATGTAAGTTTTCCTATACATACATGCTAGTAAAATAGTGGCTCTCAGATCTTTGGTAGATGAGGAACACAGGTTCAGTCTCTTCAAGATCTGTAAA
>JACXGM010000578.1:26735-55936 GCA_016801145.1 Umbra pygmaea
CACACACACACACACACACACACACACACACACACACACACACACACACACACACACACACACACACACACACACACACACACACACACACACACACACACACACACACACCAGAAAGTACACTAAGTGTTTTCAATAAAAGCATGTTCAATGAACCTTAGGTGGGATGCAGACTCCACTTCAGGAGGGCTCCTGAGTGGTACAGTGGTCAAAGTCCCTGCCTAAGTACAGCTGCCTCATTGCGGCCAAAAGTTCAGAAGTTCCTGGTGGCAGTGGTGCTCAAAGGTCCCGCAGAGGGTGGTGTAATTTGGTTCAGCACCACAGGTGGCTGGTGTCACCTTAATTGAGGACGATAGGCTCATATTAATGTCTAGCTCAGAATAAATTACATGGTATCAAATAAGTCAAAAATATGCTTTTTGTGTGTGAGTTTCCATCCCATTCAATACATTTCAGTCAAATATGAGCTGTTCTCGCATGAGAACGGGTAGAATGACAGACAGCCCTGCTTCATACCATTTGGTCTCCTAGTGGTAACTCGGGTAGATGAAGTAACAATCGAGGTTGTTGTACTGAGAATTTGCTAGCCACCAAGCTCTTAAAGTAATAGCAAATACTTGGTTGAGCAAGCAGTCTGAAATTAGCAAAATGACTTGAAAGATATGCATCAGAAGACATCCTGTTCTTTAACCTTTATGAACCTGCTGAGGAATATTCTCCAGGCTGCGTGGTCAAGGTGTTTCACCAGTTATAGGTCATTCTGCCAGGCCCATGCGAGTCAAGAAATATTAAATTATGTTCCATTAGTGTTTACCCATTTCAAATGGCTGCTTAGTGACCAGTTACCATGTAGGGCAAACACCCTTGTTGAAGCTTTAGTTTATTTGTTTGATGGTACAGGCATTGTTCGATAATGAGTTAGGTAATTCCTTTGTTGTGAAATTGCAGTGATTGTGTTTTGTGTGTTTAGATGAATTTACTGTGATATTCAAATTTTGCTCTGGCTTTTTCCAGGTTCTCTGAGAGAGAAGTGATTCTATTGTACTGGAGAGAGTTGTGAATCTATTATAGTGGAGAGATGTGTGACTCTAATGTAGCGGATAGAGGTGTGACTCTATTGTAGCGGATAGAGGTGTGAATATTTTCTAGTAAAGAGAGGTGTGATTCTATTCTAGCGGATAGAGGTGTGACTCTATTCTAATGGACAGATGTGTGAGTCTATTGTAGCAGATAGAGTTGTGACTCTATTGTGGTGGGGAGTGGTGTGATTCTATTGTAGTAGATAGAGTTGTGACTCTATTGTGGTGGGGAGTGGTGTGATTCTATTGTAGTAGATAGAGGTGACTATTGTAGCGGATAGAGGTGTGACTCTATTCTAATAGAGAAAGATGTGACTATATTGTAGGGGAGAGAGGTGTGATTCTATTGTAGCGGATAGAGGTGTGACTCTATTCTAATGGACAGATGTGTGAGTCTATTGTAGCAGATAGAGTTGTGACTCTATTGTGGTGGGGAGTGGTGTGATTCAATTGTAGTAGATAGAGGTGACTATTGTAGCGGATAGAGGTGTGACTCTATTCTAATAGAGAAAGATGTGACTATATTGTAGCGGAGAGAGGTGTGACTCTATTGTAGCGGATAGAGGTGTGACTCTATTCTAATAGAGAAAGATGTGACTCTATTGTAGCGGATAGAGGTGTGACTCTATTCTAATAGAGAAAGATGTGACTATATTGTAGGGGAGAGAGGTGTGATTCTATTGTAGCGGATAGAGGTGTGACTCTATTCTAATAGAGAAAGATGTGACTCTATTGTAGCGGATAGAGGTGTGACTCTATTCTAATAGAGAAAGATGTGACTCTATTGTAGGGGAGAGAGGTGTGATTCTATTGTATTTTAGCGGAAAAATATGTAATTCTATTGTAGTGGAAATAGGTGTGACTCTATTGTAGTGGAGATAGGTGTAATTCTATTGCAATGGAGAGAGGTGTGATTCTATTGTAGTGGAAATAGGTGTGACTGTTGTAGTGGACAGATTTGTGTCACTATTGTAAAAGACAGAAGTGTGATTCTATTGTAATTGAGAGAGGTTTTACTATTGTAGCGGATAGAGGTGTGACTCTATTGTAGCAGAAAGAGGTGTGATTCTGTTGTAGTGGAGAGAGGTGTGACTCAAGTGTAGTGAAGAGGTGTGATTCTATTGTACTGAAACACACCTATCTTCACTACAATTGTGATTGTGAGGTGTGATTCTACTGTTATGGAGAAAGGTGTGACTATTGTAGTGGATAGATGTGTGACTATTGTAATGGAGAGAGTTGTAATTCTATTGTAGCGTACAGAGGTGTGATTTGATTATAATTTGATTATCCTATTGTAGTGGAGTGAGGTGTGACTTTGGTGTGATTACCTGTTTGTGTGAGGGTCCATCCACATGCAGTACTACACAATTCTCTAATTGCCAAACCTGTAGGCATTTTATAATATACATACTCTAATATACTATACCTATAATACTATACATACAATACTATACTACAATATACTACAGTCATGGTCAAACATTTTGATTTATTGCAGTAGATAGAGGTATGACTACTGTAGCGGATAGAGGTGTGACTCTATTCTAATAGAGAAAGATGTGACTCTATTTTAGCACATAGAGCTGTGACTCTATTGTAGGGGAGGGATGTGTGACTATTGTAGTGGAGAGAGGTGTGACTATTGTATTTTAGCGGAAAGAGGTGTAATTCTATTGTAGTGGAGATAGGTGTGATTCTATTGTAATAGACAGAAGTGTGATTCTATTGTAATTGAGAGAGGTTTTACTATTGTAGCGGATATAGGTGTGACTCTATTGTAGCAGAGAGAGGTGTGATGATGTTGTAGTGGAGAAAGGTGTGACTCAAGTGTAGTGAAGATAGGTGTGTTTCTAATGTACTGGAGTGAGGTGTGATTCTACTGTAATGGAGAGAGGTGTGATTCTACTGTTATGGAGAAAGGTGTGACTAATGTAGTGGATAGATGTGTGACTTTAGTAATTGAGAGAGTTGTAATTCTATTGTAGCATACAGAGGTGGGATTTGATTATAGTAGGTAGAGGTGTGACTCTATTATAGTGGAGTGAGGTGTGACTTTGGTGTGATATGCCTGTCTCTGTGAGGGTTCATCCACATGCAGTACTACACAATTCTCTAATTGCCAAACCTGTAGGCATTTTATAATATACATACTCTAATATACTATACATATTATACTATACATACAATACTATACTACAATATACCACAGTCATGGTCAAACGTTTTGAGAACGTCACAAGTATTGGTCTCCACAAAGTTTGCTGCTTCAGTTTTCTTATATCTTTTTCATAGTAGTTACTATGGTATGGTGAAGTATAATTACATGCGTTCCATAAATGTTAAAGGCTTTTATTGGCAATTACTTTAAGTTTATGCAAAGAGTCAATATTTGCGGTGTTGACCCTTCTTTTTCAAGACCTTTGCAATCCGCACAGCATGCTATCAATTAATTACTGATGGTAGTGCTCACCTTGTCTTCTCTGGACAAGGTGTTTTTCGGATGGCCCAAACAATCACAAGGGGGATACAACCAAGAAAATGACTTTACCCCAGTATTCAGCAGTCCAATCCCTGAACATTTTGCAGGATATCTGTTTGTCCCTGATGTTTTTCCTGGAGAGAAGTGGCCTTTCTTGATGCCAGGCCTTTCTCCAAAAGTCTTTGCCTCACTGTGTGTGCACTCACACCTGCCTGCTGCCATTCCTGAGCAAACTCTGCACTGGTGTTGCCCCGATCCTACAGTTGAATCAACTTTAGGAGATGGTCCTGGCACTTGCTGGACTTTCTTGGGCGCCCTGACGCCTTCTTCTCAACAATTGAACCTCTTTCTTTGAAGATCTTGATGATCCATGTAATTGTTGATTTAGGTGCAATCAAGATGCAATATCCTTGCCTGTGAAGCCCTTTTTGTGCAAAATAATGACGACGGCACGTGTATCCTTGCAGGTAACCATGGTTGACAGAGACAATTTCAAGCACCAGCTTCCAGTCTGTTATGCTAACTCAATCAGCATGACAAAGTGATCTCCAGCCTTGTCCTCATCAACACTCTCACCTGTGTTAACGAGACAATCACTGACATGATGGCAGCTGGTCCTTTTGTGGCAGGGCTGAAATGCAGTGGAAATGTGGTTTTTGGGAGTAAGTTCATTTTCATGGCAAAGAGGGATTTTGCAATTGATCTGATCACTCTTCATGACATTCTGGAGTACATGCAATTTGCCATCATCAACACTGAGGCAGCAGACTATGTGAAAATGTGTATTTGATTTATTCTCAAAACCTTTGACCATGACTGTATATTATACTATACTATACTATACTATACTATACTATACTATACTATACTATACTATACTATACTATACTATACATACTATATTATACTATACTACAGTAATTCCTCAAATAAAGAGTGGGGCCTTTATTTACCTCTACTGCAGAAGGCAACTAGCTTTTATTTGAAGCAGGCTTTTGTTAGAGGCAGGCCTTTATTTCTGATTCCCTCTGTTTGATAAATATCATTGGCTACATTTTTGTGTAAATCCTTGTTCCAGTTTGCCTTTTATTGCTGCATTACCTTGTTATCGCAATCTCAACACTTCTTGTAACCGTTCCAAATCCAATATGTATTTGAAAAAAGTTGAAGATTCAATCGCTTGACTGAAATACCAGTAGGACAATTATACCTAGCGATACTATTTCCTGCTCCCGCGAGCTAGCCTTCCGTAAATGTTCCGTCCAACCCGAGTTGTGACTACCCTGAGTTTCGTTTAACCTGGTCGTGAGTAGCGTAACTTGTGCTAAATTAGGTTTAGAACAAAAACCTACGGAGCAGCAGCTCACAGGAGCAGAAGTAGGCCTACCATACTCCGAAAATAGCATGAATATATTGTTGAATCTATTAAAGTGATAGAAATGTACATTACGCTTAACTGTAATGCATATTATATGAAAGGCACCTTTAGGAGATTATCCACACGTAATATTCCCCCGCCCTTTATTTGTCCATGTTGACCATGCCCCCGGCCACTATCAGAGGCCCGCTGTTTAATTGACTACCGGTTTTTATTTAAGAAATTACAGTGTACTATTCTGCACTATAATATATTGTACTATACTATACATACTATACTATTCTCTACTATATTATATTGTACTATACTAGGAGCTTTTCGTGTATCCCTGTGGAGGCTGGGGGCATTGAACCCGAGTGGACAATGTTCCAAACCTCTATTGCTGAAGATGCGGTGGGGAGCTGTGGTCTTAGGGTCTTGGGTGCCTCAAGGGGCGGTAACCCACGAACGCCGTGGTAGACACCGGTGGTCAGGGAAGCCGTCCGACTGAAGAAGGAGTGTTTCCGGGATATGTTATCCCGGAGGACTCCAGAGGCAGTTGCAGGGTACCGAAGGGCTCGAAGGGCTGCAGCCTCTGCCGTGAAAGAGGCAAAGCAGCGGGTATGGGAGAAGTTCGGAGAAGGCCTGGAGAAGGACTTTCGGTCGGCACCAAATTGCTTCTGGAAAACCATCCGCCACCTCACAAGGGGGAAGCGTGGAACCATCCAAGCTGTATACAGTAAGGATGGGACTTTGTTGACCTCACACGAGGAGGTAATAGGGCGGTGGAGGGAGCACTTTGAGGAACTCCTGTGGATTCAATGTGGATTCCGTCCTGGTCGCGGAACAACGGATCAGATCTTTACTCTCGCAAGGATCCTAGAGGGGGCCTGGAAGTATGCTCATCCTGTCTACATGTGTTTTGTGGATCTGGAGAAGGCGTATGACCAGGTCCCCTGGGAGATACTGTGGGAGGTGCTGCGGGAGTATGACCAAAGCGAGAGCTGTGTCCGAGTACTCGGCAATAAGTCGGACTCGTTTCAGGTGAGAGTTGGTCTCCGCCAGGGCTGCGCTTTGTCACCAATCCAGGATATCGAGGCGTAGTCAGGGTGGGGATGGGTTGCAGTTTGGTGAGGATCTCATCGCTGCTTTTTGCAGATGATGTGGTCCTAATGGCACCATTGGCCTGTGAACTTCAGCACTCACTGGATCAGTTCGCAGCCGAGTGTGAAGCGGCTGGGATGAGGATCAGCACCTCTAAATCTGAGTCCATGGTTCTCAGCAGGAAACCGGTGGAGTGCATACTTCAGGTAGGGAATGAGTCCTTACCCCAAGTAAAGGAGTTTAAATACCTTGGGGTCTTGTTCACGAGTGAGGGGACAATGGAGCGGGAGATTGGCCGGAGGATCGGCGCAGCGGGGGCGGTATTACACTCAATATATTGCACTATTGTGACAAAAAGAGAGCTGAGCCAGAAGGCAAAGCTCTCGATCTACCGGGCAGTTTTTGTTCCTACCCTCACCTATGGTCATGAAGGCTGGGTCATGACCGTAAGTACGAAATCCAGGGTACAAGCGGCCGAAATGGGTTTCCTCAGGAGGGTGGCTGGCGTCTCCCTAAGAGATAGGGTGAGAAGCTTAGTCATCAGCGAGGAGCTCAGAGTAGAGCCGTTGCTCCTTTGCATCGAAAGGAGCCAGTTGAGGTGGTTTGGGCATCTGTTAAGGATGCCCCCTGGGCGCCTCCCTAGGGAGGTGTTCCAGGCACGTCCAGCTGGGAAGAGGCCTCGGGGAAGACCCAGGACTAGGTGGCGGGATTATATCTCCAACCTGGCCTGGGAATGCCTTGGGATCCCCCAGTCGGGTTGTTTAATGTGGCTCGGGAACAGGACCTTTGGGGTCCTCTGCTGGAGCTGCTGCCCCCGCGACCCGATCCTGGATAAGCGGATGAAGATGAATGGATGGACTATATTGTACTATACTATACATGCTATAATTTACTGTACCATACACATTATAACACTGATAGTCCCTGTTTCCATCCAATCACTTCAGCTCTCTCTGTCCACCAGCCAACGCTGGTACCTTTAGATAATTGCAGAACTGAATGAACCAACCAATGTCTGTCACCATCTTGCATAGTCCTAAATATTATTATATTGTTATAATTCAAGATTCATCTCAGAATTTATATTAAAATTAGGTATTCTACAACTAGTCCCTACAAATGAACTGGGGTTTATTATGAACTGGGGTTCTGGAATCTGTCCGTCTTAGACATTATTTGCACAGAATGATAATTTCCCTTTCAGTGAATCCACCAACGACAAAGTTACACAGCAATTCAAGTTGGGTAAATCAGGTAAGTAATGCTGTAAAAAAAACATGTATTTGTTATGTTATTATTATTGTGTTGTGACCTCATGGAGCATGGTGCTCGCTTAAAACACTATATGGGTTAAAAATGTGAAACCAGTTACCACCAGTCCTCCACTGTCTCAATGCCCTATATGCATTTTGTTCACTCAATTTTGTGTAGTTTGCATTTAGGTCAAGACAATATGATGAACCATAGATCTATTATTATTCCCCCAGCCTTTATTTAAGACCGGCCTTTATTTGTCCGTGTTGACCACGCCCCCGGCCACTATCAGAGGCCCGGCGTTTAATTGACTACTGTTTTTTATGAGGAATTAAGGTAAATGCTGTATTAAGTTAGACTAGCCTCCCTCAGGTCCTAATGCCCACCACAAAATGAGTATAGTGAATTGTCAAAAAAGTCAGAGAAAATAAATGATTTATTTAAATTAAAAAGGTGGTTGAAGACCACCTGGCACAAGGTTGACTTTTTGGCCTTAAGTGAAGTACCATATAGTTTTGGATTCAGAAGGCTTTTAGCTACAACATGAATATAACAATCACTACCAAGGTAAAAGAACAATACTGTTTATTCTCTCAGGTTAGTAGTCACAAAACAAAGCAGGAACAGATCAGGCGAAGGTACTAAGGATAATCCAAAACACAATACTGAATAAACAATGCAAGGGTCAGGCCAAGATAACAATCCAAGACTATAGGCGAAGGTACAGAGGAATATCCAAAACACAATACTGAATAAACAATGCATGGGTCAGGCCAGAATAACAATCCAAGAATAAATGCTCAGTAGAAAGACAAAAATGTACTTACAATACCTCGCGAAGAGGCAATGGTGTGTGTGTGCTTTATAATCTAGGAAGGGGAAGATGTAGTTCTCAGGGAAGAGGAACTGGGAAACGTTACAATGAATAAACATCCAAAATTCTGAGACATTTATTTTAATGTATTATGTCACATTATATCTCAAAAAATAAAAAAGCATAAAGTACATTTTTTATTTTGTTATGAGTAAATGTGTGTAAACCATGAAGAATAAGGCTGTAAAATCCATATTGGCATGCCCCCAAGGCTCCTGAATCACTGTGACAATATTTGGGGGACATACAGTACAAATCGGTCAATATGAAAATGTTGTACATATTTCTCACTATTTTCCTATATATTAACAAAAAACAGCCATTTCCCTCTTCAGAATAATTATGTCTTTTGTACAGGATGACCGTATTGCAGATTTTCACTTGCTGGTTCCTGTCTGTAATGTATTTAGTAGAAAACATCAGCTTCTATCATGGATGGTTCGGGAAATATACACTCTCGATTTTTTGGGCTAAAAACAATTCAGTCCTAAAATGGCCCTAGCATGACCCCTTGTGTGTAGGTTGGGCACCTGTGAATTCAATCATTGTTGTATAGTGTATAAACCAATGTGTAATTTCTCCCACATATGTACCAACTTAAGGCAGGAATGAGCAGTGTGCTAAAATTCGGACAGCTTGGCAAGACAATATTGAAGGATCTGCTGAGGGGTTGCTGATGGGACAACTCTTAAAGGGAAATGGATATGACAAACATTGGGTGGGGAGTAAAACTGAGAAAAATCCAAATAAAAAAATGAATAAAAATGTAAATTAATGTAAAATCAGAGGAACTTTTTATCAACTGTTGATATCTTATACTACAGGAAGACAAAACAAACCAAGCCATCACACACTGTAATGTCAGATTTACCACAGGTGCAGCTGTAAGTGTGTTTATGGTATGGTTAAACATTGTATCATATCTCTTTAGTAGCCAAGGAACAAGGGAGATATCAAAGGCGAAGAAGGAACTGATCAACAGAATCCAACAAACCGCCATTTCATGCTTTTTGCATAGAAGGATTTTGACACGTTTTATTTATCCGTCCCCACAGAATAAAAACCATGTGCTTCATTCCACACCATCATGGCTGCTGTTCAATTCAGACAGATGTGAGTGTGTGGATGCCCTGACCTTGGTTGCCATGGTGACAAGGCACAGAGTTATTCACTGCCTGCCTGGAAACTGAGTCTCTGCTAATTGTGGTTGTCGTGGCAACGAAGCACCTGATGTAAGAGTGGGAAAGGGCAAGAATCTGAACCCTTTTCAGATGCAGACCTAAATTAACACATACCTCTCCAAAAGCCAATGTGCGGGGACAATGTGGAATAGTTATTTACATTTTAGTCACTTAACAGATGTTGTTTTCCAGTACAACTTACAGTTAAAGCATATATTTTAAGAAAGCTACTGTAGATGGAATAACAATGCTACTCAGTAGTACAAAGTACACTTTTGATTGATAGCTATTAACAAAGTCAGAGTTAGAAGGAAGAGAAATACAATTAATAATCAAAATTGCACACATTAGTTCATAAAGGATTTTGTTTCATGGAGCTCAGTATATTAACTAAATAATGAATGACACCATACAGTGTCTGTGGATAACAAAAATACATATATAGGCGTTCAACAAAAATATGGCACAAAGAATTGATGGATGATGACAACATTTCTTTATAATTGAACATGGTCTCATTATTATAATTTTTTAATTAAAATAATGTGTTATATGGCATTAAGTGTGCTGACTTCTGCCCAGTCCATGCATTTGAACTGCTATGCCTCTATTTACTGTATGCAATCACTTTAGGTTTCCTAACTGGAACGCCAGTGGATGATTTTACAGTAACAACAGGTACTGCCATCAGCAAAACCACAACCATACACTAATTAGATCAAAAATAACATCTGTTTTTATATGTGCATTATCAATAAGTGTATGAAATGAATTAACAATGATTATTGTAATGAATTACGAGCGCTATTATTTTGAACAGTAAAATCAGAGTTTGTGTTGCCGGCAAAATATAGTGTTGCTGGGCGAACGTGTTAGCGCCCCTGCTAGAAACAGCCCTGGTAGGACCCTTAGTGCCAATTGAGTATTGTTTAAATGCCACAGCCTACCTAAGTATTGTTGCTGACCATGTCCATCCCTTTATGACCACAGTGTACCCATCTTCTAATGGCTAATTCCAGCAGGAAAACGTGCCATGTCAGAAAGCTCACATCTCAAACCGTTTTTTTAACATGACATTGAGTTCACCGTACTGATATGGCCTCAGTCACCAGATCTAAATCCAATTGAACACGTTTGGGATGTGGTGGAATGGAAGATTGGCATCATGGAAGTGCAGTAGGGCTGCAACTAACAAATATTTGGATAATCGATTAATCTGTTGATTATATCTTCGATTAATCGATGAATCGGATAAACAGACTAACAAATCTTTCTATAATTTTATTTAATTTGACAATTTTAACATATAACAGACCTAAATGTATGCTATAAAACATGTGCAAAAGATACACTCATTTCTTTAGTAAGGTGCAAAATATTTATTTTTTTACCTTGCTTATACGGACCTGAGATGTTAAAATAATTGTCTACAAAACAAAACAAATTTATAATCAATACAATCAATATTAAAATCAATGGTGTAGGCAATAACTGGTTCTGACAGTGACACATTTTCATTGGGGGCTATGAACTCAACGTAGTTTCTACATGGTTCAGTGGATACAGACTTACACTACAGCTTTTATAGAACATATTTGTAAGTAACCTTATAATAAGGTCTGTTGAATAGTAATTTCGTTGCTATAGCCTATGTATTTTACCTGTTTAAGCTTATTTTGACATATTTACTCTTTTTGATTTTAGAATGACTTTTATTTTGAAACGGACTTAAGGAGTTTCTACTGTACGCAACAGTAGTTGAAAAAACGATAAAAGTAAATCACATAGTGAAACTTTAACAAATTAGCATCCCGAGGTGGTACAAGGTTAGCATATGTTGTAATACTGTAATAGTAAGATCTGGTTTGTGTTTTAAATTAGTTTTGCAATTTTCTTTCTGTTTGTTTACTTTGGCACTGCCGGGTGTTAATGAACTTGCTAGATTAACGTTAGCTCTACCACGTCTGCTCTACAACAAACATTAATTAGCCAGCTAGTTAAATACACTTGTTGTACAATGTTCAGTGGATTTGATTCAATAATAGACCTATTAAGCTAGATCGCGACCAAACACCGGCGATTTGATAAATAAGAACTACCTGCTGTCGGAGGAACTATTCCTCATTTCAAAACGCAACGCATGTTATTATTATGTAGTAACTTACCATGCCGTTGAGTTCCCTTCGCTTATCGCTCCAACCTTTTTTCTCTTCAAGTGCTCCCTCATTACGGTGGTGCTCCGGTGCCATGCCATTTATGTTTTACAGAGTTTGCACGTAAAACTGTTTTGTTTAATTTAAGTAAAGTTCTGCCATAATATCGAAGATGTCGGACAGTTTGAAATGTTTTTTCTTTCTTTAAGTGACGTAGCTCCACCATAGCCTGGAAAATTCCAGACCCAAATCTTGAACGATTTAGGGTCTGGGATCGAGTAATGTAAATGACTCAACTCGAGGGGCGGCACCAAGCATGCATTTGAAAATCTCACTGTACGCAATTGGATAACATGACCAATAACCAGTGGGTTTTCACTAACCCTATGGCGGAGCTAACTGGTAGATTAAACCATTGCCGTATCCGGTCTGCAAAACAGCAAAAATGTCCTTCTTAAAAAGTAACGATTTGAGCGCCGTCTTCTGTTCCTCTTTTAGGGTCTAAGTCTAACTTGTTCATTGTAGCGGCCAAAGCAGTTTAAAATTACTGGTGTAGATCCATAGCGATCTTACAATGTTTACTAATGACTTGTAGTGATGGGCGATTCATGAACGATTCGTTCATTTTTAACGAATCTTTTAAAAGACTGGTACGTACAATTCATACTGGATCGTTCATTTCGTTCATTTTCGCGCAGGCACATTACTTCTATGACCCATACTGCTCGGTACTAGTATCTGAATCGTTCAAATCATTCATTTTTGCGCAAGCGCATTAATTCTATGATCCAGTATACTGGTCGGTACTAGTATCTGAATCGTTCAAATCGTTCATTTTTGCGCAAGCGCATTACTTCTATGATCCAGTATACTACTCGGTACTAGTAGTTTTATAAGCGCATTAACACACTCCAGACTGTGCGTTGCCAGGGAATAACTGCACACCTCAGCAGTGTGGTTGCGGAGGTGTGCGGTTATTCCCTGGCAATGCACAGTCTGGAGTGTGTTAATGCGCTTATAAAACGGTTGCCAACATTTAAATTGTGAAAATTAATGTTTAATTAGTATTTTTAGCAAAAGAAAATGGTCACAAGGCGTGCGGTTATCGTGAAACATTAACGTACCCCCCACCACTCCTTTTACTGTTGCCATGTTAGTACACCCCAAATCAAGTAGTTCCTATTAAACGGATTTAGATCGTTTATAACAAGGTCTAAACACTTATGTACAGTTTCATTTAATTTAAATGGCATTCGTTATTATTATTATGGCCAGTTTTATCCAGCTTTAGTGATGCATTTTTTATGCTATTCAAATGTTTAGGTGATACAGACCTTACTGTCAACAGCAATCAGCCTGCTATAGCTACTGTACTGATGACACTATGGTTTACACAGTCAAGCCAACATCTGTGCAGTTTTGCATTATATGCGCGTTTCTTTGAATTTTGTTTCTGGACATTTATATACATCCATCAAAAGCCACATTATGCAATCTTGTCGGGAAACGAAACATTATGAATACGGGCAGACTTCCATGTATTATGCAGGTGCTGTCATTAACAGGCTATAATTAATTAAACTCCTATTAATTTAGTATTCGTTCCCGTTTATTGCCCCCTGAATAGATTGGCATAGTTTGGGCAAAATCAGCACCAATCGCCGTAATCATGAAAAAGCCTAAATGAATTAATTAAGCATGTGAATATATAGGTAAATGCGAAAACTAATTTCTACTAGTAAATAAAATGTTTGCCTATGTTTTTTTTGCATATGTGGTCTAAACACCTTTCTGTATATACATTACCTTGGAAAAATTAACTAATTGCGACATCCATTTAGCCTGGAAAAATCCAGACCCAAATCCGGAGGATATAAGGGTCTGGGATCTAGTAATGAAAATGACCCAGCTCGAGGGGCGGCACCAAGTATGCATTTGAAAATCTCACTGTACGCAATTGGATATAACTACGACCTATCACCAGTGGTATTTCGCTAAGCACCTATGGCGGAGCTATTTGGTAGATTAAACTCCTGCAAAAACAGCCTTCCTAAAAAGGAACAATTCGAGCACCGTCTTCTGTCCCTCTTTTAGACAAAAAGCCAAGTCTAACTCATTCATTGTAGTGGCTAAAGCCGTTTTAAACTGGTGTTATTACGATCTTACACTGTTTACTAATGACTTCTAGGTCGCAGCGCTGTCGTCATCTGTTCAACACGCTTCTGGCACACCTAAATCAGATACACCGATGTGATTGGTGCAGCTCGGCTACAAGGGCATAGTTAATGAGCAGAATTACTCAGTGCCAGAGTAACTTGCTGAGCAAATTCAAATTGTGCTCTCGCGAGAACTCTGGATTTCCAGGGTAACATCCATTATAAGGTTTGCACAGAACAAACCTTAAAACCTGTGGCTGGTTAGCTTGTCTACATCAGTGACAATCTTTTTGTGGTAAGTGAATGTTAAAATCTGTTTTATTTTTTAGATGGTCTTAGTTGGAAGTTGGTGTTGAGATTTGAAGCAAGAGGAATTGTCCGCCATGTTTTTTATTTTGTTCAGCTCCTCAGGGGGGCGTAGTGATAGTTTTTGATTACATCTTACAGAACTTCAGTGAAAAGGCAACATTCTACAGTGCGGTTATCAGGGAATTGTCATAGGCTTGGAATGCAATTTTAGCCAATCAAATTGCAGATATCACCGGACCCGTTTTATAAAGCTTATTAAAGACTTCCTCTGATTACATCACAATGTCTATACTGCTGCTCTAGGATCTGGAACATATTTTACACAGTTTATGCAATTTTAGTTCCTATTAAAAACCTCCTCTGTTGTTGTGGCTTGAGTTTGCAAGAAACCCACACCACCTGGCCATTAAATTGCTGCAAGGTCATCTCCTTTGTAATGCCTAACAATGTGTTGTCTTGGCCGTAATGTCTGGTTCCGTATGTGGTATTGGACCTAGGTGCTTGAGATTGTATTGTTGATGCAAAGCCACATCCAGACAAATCTCTTTATGTTGATCCTGTGATAAGACCACAATTCCAGACATCAGGGCAGCATTTCTCCATGTAATCCACAGTGATCATAAAACACTATGTCACACGCCGGTCTCCTCTACCAGTAAGAAAAGATGGTTTAATGAGAGATGGCTTTTATTGAGTGTTTCTTGCCAGATAGCAGAGTCCTGTAGAGAAGGTGGTATGTAATTTTCACTCTCCCTTGGTCCTACAGGTTGACAGTGCGATTGGGTAGCACCCATTGAGAGAACAGAGTTGTCACAGTTGACGGACACTTCCAGTCCTTTTACAAGTTAACCCTTTGATACCAGATGACCCGCTAAAAACATACACAAACCCTGTAAAAAAAATATATATATATTTTGTATTTCGTTTGTTTTTGCCATGTGAAATTGTAATAAGTCAGACACACGGTAACTAAATGGATAGTTCTAGATAGTCATCATTTATCACCTTTAATTGTTACTTATTTGCAGGTCTGGGATTGGCCGTTTGAGTATTTTGCTTACGGTATATTCTACTATCTGTACATTGTAGTAAACTCATAGTCAATGACAAAGAGTGGCAATGATTGAAATGTAGCTGAATAGAATGGTACTCGCCTATAAATGAGTAACCAGTGAAAATCTGGATGCTGGTGTCTATGTTACGTGTTGTCTAACACTGTGTGATCACTAAATGATCTCATAGCATTTTAAATTAGTGGTATCAATTGTTATATTCTTAGTCTTCATACAGGCTTCTGCTTAGACATCCAACCCCTAAAAAATATTTTTCAATACTCCAGTTGGCTGTTGTTGGAAATTAACTTTAATTGTATTATTATTATTATTATTATTATTATTGTATTATTGATCACAGTCTTTGTTTTAAATAAATGTTTAACAACAATGGAATAGAAAGTGTTACAACTTACATTACAGTAGTACATTTCTGATGTTTTTAAACTTAATGCCATGGACCCCTAACTAGTTTTGCCTATAACTAAGGACCCCCTACTGATGTCTACAACATAAGCCCTCTCTTTTACATATATTATGCACATATAGTTCCCTCCACAATTATTGGAGCCTGTGGTAAAATTACCAAAAACAAATGTTTACTGGCTTTATCTAGCACTCTAAAGAAAACTTTAATTTAGGCAACATTTTTTCAACTAATATATCATGACCGTTAGCCATTCTATGAATTCTTAAGAACATAATGTAATGGAAGCCTTTTCCAATTTCTATGTATTTTGTCTAGTTTTTCAGTATCACCCGTTTCACTTGTTTATAAATAAAAGATGACGCACTTGCCAAATTCCCTTAATCACATGTCAACATGGTCAGAGAACACACAGAAAACACATAATATTAACCAAGTGGTTGCTGACCTTGATAAATTAGGCAATGGCTATATAAAATAGCTCCAAGCCTGAAAATACCCATTTGTATTTTTAAAGTGATAACAAGGATGTATGAATAAAATAAAACGGTGATAACCCTGCCTTCAAGACGACTCAGGGCTATTTTTCCAATACACACTGCACATCAATTTTTTCCATGAACATACTGTATACTATAATATTGCCCATGAATATATGAATTATAATAAACCAAACTAAAAATATTGTAATTCTGAGCAATTATTTGCAGAAAATGACCACTGGTCAACATAACTAAAAAGGCCTTGTGTTTCCATACCTCAAAATGCAAAGAATATTATTAAATAATATTCATTCTAAAAAAACACATTACTAATAAAATAATATTTTCACTTAGGAAGTGTTCAGAACTCAGTATTTGTAGGAATAATAATAATAATAATAATAATAATAATAATTAATGGGCCCCAAGCAGTAGCGTGGTTTGCATGTTGACAAGCTGCCGCTCTGCATGTTCACAATATTGCTGAGGCCTAAATGAAGATAGCTTAAATGTTCCTATATACAGTAGTATTACTGTCTTATTAAGTAGCAAACAATAGGTTTCATGTACACATGGTTTATATTATTATTGAGGCTTATATAAAGTAGTAAATCATTATTTTCATGTATGTGCAATATAAAAATACTAAAGCCAACATAAAGTAATAATTTTATAATAAAATAATATTATGACCCCAGTAGTGTTTGGTGATTTTAGCGCATAGTGTTTAAATCTTCTAATCCATTTCTAGCTTGGTTCTGGTACTCATAATGTAGCTCTCTTTTCACAGGGAAATCATTTGTCATCATGTGGAGATGCCTGAAGTGGATTTATTTTTAATTTTATAATTAACAATTATTTGAAATAGGAATTTTTGTACATTAGGCTCTAACAGATTCATGATCGATGCATTTGTAACCTTTCTAATGTTATTGTCATAAAACAGGAAACACAGTTTAAAATATATAACAACATAATATGCTCTGTGAACATATTTATAAAAAGCTGATTATAAAGAGACACATCTTGATACATTATACAGAAGATCTGATCAGGCTGAACAAAATGCACCTCCCCTTGAACCCTGTGGCACAACATTGTCAAGACCGGACAAGACCAGAACATGAGTGCTTAGGAAAAGTTTGCTCCTAACTATTGATCTCACCACACTTATTTCATCGCCAGCTATAATATCTCAGAACAGACGTTGTCTGTGAGAGTGGTGGCCACCTGAGGAGAGGCCTGTTACAACACAAATACACAGAGACTGCAAACAGCTGATATTAAATTGTCTGCTGTCCCCTGGTGATGCATGCTGTGAATGTATAGCGTGAGAAGAGGATGGCCTCCCACAGGTTTGGACAGCCCCTCACACAGTTCCTCACACCCCCCCCCCCACATCGCCCTGCACATAGCCCCCTATAATAGTCCTGTCAGCCCCCCATACTGCTCCTCTTAGCCTCCAGTCATCCACTGATCCTCAGAGCTACCACCGCTCAAAGCCTATGACTGTCTCTCCATGCCCAGTTGGTTCTCTGTTCTGCTCCAGGATCGAGTCAGACACAGTAGGTATGTGTTTGTGTGTGAGGGCGGTCAGCTGCTGGTAGCTGAAGAGGTAGAGGTCACCCTCTTGACTGGGCCTGTCAACAATAGCCTCCTCATGGTCTGGCAGATGCTAGTTCTAGGTTTCAAGAATAAAATAGATCTGCTGTCTAATCTGAAAATGAACTTTCTAAGAACATTTATATTTTAGGACCTCAGTGTTTCCTGAAAACCATCAAGATTAGGCTGATGCTTCTGTAGAGTTACCCATGTAAGAGACACACAATAATTTTTAACTAGTGCTAAATCAAGTTGCAAGTATTTGCACCAAAAACATTAGCCCAGTACTAGCCTAGGTACAATGCCCAGGACGGATGTTCCGTTGGTACGGTACCGTACGGCTCGAATTGGACACAAAGCAACATTAACTCTCACATTATATATATATATATATATATTTGTAAGAATATAAATAATTTTAATGCACTGGTAAATCTGGAAACATATGCATGCACCTTCTATTAGTGTACATCAGTCAAATTGTGTGCTCAAACAATACATCTTGATTTGATTTTAAATAGATATACATAACATAAACCTTTCAGCAGTTTGTTGACAATATTCATCTTTGTCATTAATATACCAAGGATCTGTTTGCCAATGTCTTCACTGCATTCCAGACCTCATGTCTCATTTAATCTCCTAAGTGCAGCACTGTGAGTAAAATGAAGGACAATCAAAGATACTCAGAGCCTCGGCCCCACAGGCCGCTCATTGGTTCCATTAAGATATTCAAAGCCACCAGACCTGCAGGTACAATTACTCTGAGCATGGTGTTGTGGAAGAAACAGGTGGCTTAACTCTGTTGCTGTAATTGGGGAAGAGTGTGTTATTTCAGTCACTGAGCCACAGTAATCACACAGACATGCTCTCACCAGTAAAGGTAAAAGATATGAACGACCACCTGTTTGTGAGTCTGATTGTCTAATAAGTGGTGGAGGTAGTGAGACAGGGAAGAGGAAACATACTGCAGGCTCCATCTGCTCCGGAACAGCTAATAGATAGAAAACAACCTGAGTCTGTCATGCTGCACTTACACAGAAACAATATCAACAACCTGGAACCACTGATTAACATAGGATCAATAACATAGCAGAGGCTACTGTGTTACCATTGCTTTATTGATTTATTTGATGACTTGATTTGGAGATATGACTCGATTGAAATTATACTGATGTATTTCATAGCAAGGGAAAATTGTGTTCTCTCAGCCCTGTGTTCTCTCAGCACTGTGTTCTCTCAGCCCTGTGCTCTCTCAGCCCTGTGCTCTCTCAGCCCTGTGTTCTCTTAGCACTGTGTTCTCTTAACACTGTGTTCTATTTGCACTGTGTTCTCTCAGCCCTGTATTTTCTCAGCACTGTGTTCTCTCAGCCCTGTGTTTTCTCAGCCCTGTTTTCTCTCAGCACTGTGTTCTCTCAGCAATGTGTTCTCTCAGCCCTGTGTTCTCTCAACCCTGTGTTCTCTCAGCCCTGTGTTCTCTCAGCCCTGTGTTCTCACTGCACTGTGTTCTCTCAGCCCTGTGTTCTATCTGCACTGTGTTCTCTCAGCCCTGTGTTCTATCAGCACTATGTTATCTCAGCCCTGTGTTCTCTCAGCACTCTGTACTCTCAGCCCTGTGTTCTCTCAGCACTGTGTTCTTTCAGCCCTGTGTTCTCTCATCCCTGTGTTCTCTCAGCACTGTGTTCTCTCAGCCCTGTGTTCTCTCAGCCCTGTGTTCTCTTAGCACTGTGTTCTCTTAGCACTGTGTTCTCTCTGCATCGTGTTCTCTCAGCCCTGTGTTTTCTCAGCCCTATGTTCTCTCAACCCTGTGTTTTTGCAGCCCTGTGTTCTCTCAGCCCTGTGATCTCTC
The DNA here is from genome assembly GCA_016801145.1 of Umbra pygmaea. Classification (NCBI taxonomy): domain Eukaryota; kingdom Metazoa; phylum Chordata; class Actinopteri; order Esociformes; family Umbridae; genus Umbra; species Umbra pygmaea. The sequence continues at coordinate 46,097 of JACXGM010000578.1, forward strand.
AGCCCTGTGTTCTCTCAGCCCTGTGGGCACTACAACTCTGAGTGGCACTAAGCAACCAATGTTTTTTAAGACCCCAAGCAAGCACCGGACCCATGTTAATTTGTCCCACAAACTGCCTCAGTGACTGACTGCCCGTGCATGTGCTGTAAATCCATTCCACTCGAGTTCTATAGAAAGGCCAAAATTTAAAGAATTTGACATCAGCGTAAAAGAAGATGATGGATATGGATGGTAAATATCAGCTGGCCAGATAGATATTTATATTTTATCCAGTATTGTGAACTTTCATTTTGACCAGATTAAACCAGTACACAATGCAAAAGGCAGCTAATGTGGTACTGCAACCTGCGTACAGGTCTTTTAGAAACTATAGTCAACCCGGTGGTAACTAGCGTGATATTATAGGTTTTAGCCTTAGTAATTTGGTCTTTCTCTCATAATTGTCATCCATTTTCAATGGTTTGCTCTAATGTTATCATTATTAAAAGGAAGATATATATGTTTATTAAGATATACATATAAAGATATGTTTCTGGAGCAATTATGAATGAGCACTACATGATCAGTAAGACTGTAGATACTGTAGATCTAAATTTCTCTGGAAATGGCCACTGTGTGTCTGACTGAATTATTTGACTAATTCAGCAGAGTGAGTCTGAGCCAGAATTAGGAGAATGTGAGATAGATGTACAGTAAGCTACAGTAGATGGCTGCTGAGGTGAGTGATAAAATGGATAGTATAGATTAGATCCCTCTAAACCTGTTTAGACAATTGTTTACACTACTGAACAATATGTTGTTGTTAGTCATTTAGATATATTGCATTCAGCCCATTCATTTGATCATTTTCCAAAATACAGATCAGTGCACTTTCTATGTACCCTTACATTAGATCAAGAAGCACAAATACATCTGAACTGCGATTGGTAGCTCTTGTCCATAATGTCTTACACTGACAGTCTAATTTGACCTATTTTAGTTCAGCAGAGTGTGTCTGAGCCACAGACAGGTGATGGTCAGAGGGATGTGAGGGACAGTAGGGTGGATGTGGAGGTGAGTGGTAAAAGAGATACATTAGAATAGTACTCTAAACCTGTTACAGACGGTGCTCTACAATCTTAATAGTAGCCTAATACATAACATTGTGTACATTAATTACATTGTATACATGACTTGACCAAACTGCTTTTTATGGTTATAGAGGATGCAAACATGGTGGAAAAGTGGAGGCAGGTCTTTGTTTTTCACTTCCAGTTTTGTGTTCATGTGCATGACTTTAATTAACCACTGTGTGTGATTGTTGTCTTCGACCGTACAATCATGTATGTACAGGTCCTTCCCGAGAAATTAGCATATTGTGATAAAGTTCATTATTTTGGGAACAGCCTATTTGTTCAGAAATTTCTTTCTGTGTCTTACCCTCTTGCTTGAGGGTGTCAATGATGGCCTTCTGGACAGCAGTCAGGTCGGCAGTCTTACCCATGATTTCGGTTTTGATTAATGAAACAGGCTGGGAGTTTTCAAAAGCCTCAGGAATCTTTTTCAGGTGTTTAGAGTTAATTAGTTGATTCAGATGATTAGGTTAATAGCTAGTTTAGAGACCCTTTTCATGATATGCTAATTCTTTGAGATAGGAATTTTGGGTTTTCATGAGATGTATGCCAAAATCATCAGTATTAAAACAATAAATGACCTGAAATATTTCAGTTGGTGTGCAATGAATCTAAAATATATGAAAGTTTAATTTTTATCATTACATTATGGAAAATAATGAACTTTATCACAATATGCTAATTTCTTGAGAAGAACCTGTAAATCCTTTGAATCAATAACATCTTACAACGATTGTAATTTTGTTTTGGTCTTCCCCAACTTCCCCATTGCTTTTACTAATGCAAAACCGCTGAATGTTTGTGATAGCCATCAACATGTTTTGTTATATTTAGATTTCGGAAAGCTTTGTTAACTGTATTTTTCTTTGCAGTGCTGTCAGTGACATCTAAATTGGTATAAAAATTTATTATACTGTTAAGTAGGTTTGGTGCAGTGGGCTGGGGTGGCGTGGGGGGCACTTGAGACACTTTTGCCCAGGGGCACCGTGAAGTCTTAATACTGGCCTGGTTCTACATACCCACAGTCCCATGTTCTGAGCACATTTTATACATACTCCATTTTAGAGTACCACATGCTTTTGGACAGATTATATACAGTAAAGTAGTAATGTTTAGAACTTGGTTGCAAATCCTTTGCAATCAATGTCTGTCTGAAGTCTGCTAACACACAGACACCGCCAGGCAATCGGTGTATTTATAGCAGCCAGGATCGTAAAGCAGCCATTTTCAGTTCCTGCTTGTTTCATGGCCTTTTGGGAACATAGGGTGGATGAAACATAGATGGTCTCAGAGAAAGACAATGCTTATTTCAGAGCTATTGAGCAGCAGTTATAATGGTTCCTTCCGCTGTTACGGAATGAAGTTTAGCAGGTGCTGCCACCTTGTGGTGTAGCACAATTATCTGACTCCCTGTCATTGGTGAGCACGCAAAGTGCCTATATATTTTCAATACAATAACTTCTATTAAGAAGGTAATGTGCATCCTAACAATATAAACATTGTAAATCATACAGTAATAAATCTATAGGACAGGTATATTGGGTAATGATGCAGCTCCTACAGCTTCCTGAAACAGCCACCTTCTATCAGTCAGGTGGGTGTCTGTCAATACAGAGATGATGCGTCGCAAAATGCTTTTGCGTCAGCCGATAAACAATAGTTGATTAAATAAACGTACGGTAATGTAACACAAGAGAAAAACTACACGCCTGACCACACTTACAAATGCAATCCAAAACACGACAATAAATTAATGACAACATTAATCACACTGTGGTCAGGACAGAAGCATGCTTATAAATTGGTAGAGTTGCTCGGGCGCCTGTGATTTCAATCGGGTTGTGTGGATGATGAACGTGTGAGCTCCCATTGCCTGTATCTAAAGGCTTTTGTGCTGAATGAGCAGTGTGATAAGAGCTGGGCCGACTTTGTGGCATGTGAAGGGTCTTGAGTGGTTGCTTTCAAGGTCCAACTGGGTATTGGACATGACACATTGGAAAGGAGAAAATGATCCTGTCTTCTTCCAACCAGGCACGGAAGCAATGTGTGTTCATGTAGAGGGTGTCAGATTGAATGTGTGTGTGTAAGGCCTGGCTATTTACTCAGAACAGATGTGAAGCATCATCAAGCTAAACATTGTTGTGTCATTGAAATGTAGTTGTATTTGGCCAAGCAGTCATGGTTGAACAGTGGGTATTAGAGGGGGATGAGTACGCTCCATCAGGTGCCCGATGATGGAGTCAATGTGCTGAATGTTGACAACCCTCACCCCCTGTTGGTCCGTAAAGTAGTCAAAGATCCAGTTACGCAGTGCTTTTTGTGAACACTAGGTTGCACTGTACCTCCACGTGACTGGCTGGTTAGACATGCTACAGGTGCACACTGTGTTAAGCAACTAGTACATTGTAAGCACACAAACACATCCACATGCTCAAACATTTACAAAGATAAAAAAAACATTGGGAGGAGGAGTGAGCAAAAGAGAAAAAGTTAAAAATAATGATAGTGTCACCAACAAATCCCGAAAAGATTTTGTTGGGCAGTTTGAGGTCCAATCAGACTGCTTAAGAAACACCACCCTGCCCCCCTTCAACAACCCACCACACAACAAGATTCCTTGCACACCCACATCCTGTTTGCCTACATTTATAACCTGCCGTTGCCTACTTACTTCAGGACTGCAGTACTAGGGTACAAACGTGGGCACAGTAAAGGCTTTGTTGGCCGCGCTTTACCTCTCACAGACCTCCCATTGTAACAGCTGGGCATGACTGCCATGCATACCAACCCCCCTCACCTGCCTAGCAACGCCCCTCCCAAACACTGGCTCTAGATCTACAGTCCCGGTCTCAGCCCGACTGGCTCCAAATCTACTGCTTACCCTTAAAGTCACATCAGATTGGGGTGTTCGATTTCACGCCCACTCCTGATGTCTGACTCTGAGAGGATGAGGCAGAGGGTAGCAGAAGGAAAGTAGTCAGACTGGAATGAACATATTGATTTCAGAGAGTTTGTCACTCCTGGCATTCAGAGATTGATCTTCTGAGGATGGGCCCAGAACCAGGTCTACATGACAGAGCAGGAGATATTGATGCATCTGGGGGGCAGAGATTAGATGGGTAGATGTCTAGAGATAGAGGAGTGATACTGTAGACCTGATGGAGAGATAGAGGTGTGATATTGTAGACCTGATGGAGAGATAGAGGTGTGATATTGTAGACCTGACAGACTTGCTATAAATGATGAAATAAGTAGAGTATTCCACGGGTTCAACAGTGTGAGTGGTGTATGTGCGTGTGTGTGTGAGACGGGCTTACAGTGGGAAAATAGATCAGATCTCCTAGTAGGAATGGTGGTGTAATGTTCATATCAGATCCAGAGTGCTGGAAGACTCCTCTGTTTCTTCTCTGCCCGCTCAAACCCAGAGCCAGTGTGTCGGTGTTCAGCCATGCCTGTCCCTGGCTCTGAATGAGGCCTCGGTGTCTGAGACAGGCTGGCAGAAGAGAGCGTGTCGGGTGGGTCCTGGTGTGCAGGTCACAGGTGGCAGCGTTGACTGGTGGAGGAGGAGGGGGGCGGTGTGGAAGTGGTCAGGGAATGTTTGGGCTCTGACTTGTTCCCAGTAACAGACAACCAGGGGAGAGGCTGCCATTCACAAAGTTGTATCAAACACATTCATCTCCACAGACCCACATAGCCTGTTCACGTAGTACTCATGCTAGTTTGACCCTGTTCTCCCTGAGTGAGAGAGTTGACTGATGATGAAGACCGATAAATAAGTACTTCAAACGAGTTAGGAACATAGACAAATTATAGAATTTCGTAATTTTTCCCTTTTAACCAGTCCAGTTAGTGTATAGTAGCACATGGAGGTGTGGTGTTTGGGTTTTAGGGCTTTCTTAAAACAAGAGTGATTTTCTGATGCATGGCCCACCGACTTATTGACATCCCATTGCGTTTCAGAGTCTCTGCTTTGTACAAATTGCTTGTAGTTATAAATGTGTGTACCAGCCGCTGTGGGTGGTGAGTGCATTCAATCATAAAATAAAATCACTGTTGCAGGTGCATTTGTGGACCCTGGCATTCAAGATAGTATTAACATTCCTTTTCAGTTATTGTTGCTATTTGTCCTCTTCATTTCATGACGTGCCAAAGTTGACCACGGACACGCCACTTCCGTATAAGCGTCGGCATCAACTTTGAAGTACAGGAACATTGTATTCAGATGTTTACAGGCGTTATATGATTCCCAACCCAGTACAGCCAGAAGAGGACTGGCCACCCAGTGAGTTTGGCTCCTCTCTAGGTTTGCACCTCCAAAGGAGTTTTTCCTAGCCACCGTGCATCGACGGATGTTTCCTCTTGGGGTTTTAGGCCGGGTATCTAAAGAATGGAGGGTCCCCTAACACTCATATGGTCCTCCAGCACTTACGATCGTCACATCAGCCTTAATTCCAAGGATATTTTGGATGTCCAAATGTCAATGTGTGTATAAAAGGTTGATTATTATATCTCAGTCATTTGGTATGACAGTTGTTTTTAATGGTTTATTTTTTCAAATATTATTTGTTGTTCGTGTTTAATGTGTGCCTATATTAATATGTTCAGGTGGATGGCAGGGATTATATTATTTTCATAATGTGTCAATCTCGATAATGGTCTTACGGCAGGTTGTTTAAAGGTTGGACAAGGATATGATAGCATGATACTTGGGTTTCGGAGGTCATCAAGTCATGGATTCTCTTGCAATAAGATGACAGTCATCTTGCCTGTGCAGGCCAGCGTTTGAATGAGAATATGTGCCTTGGGCGGGATGCATTCATTACTGGTTGTTCCCTCAGGGGTTTTGGCCAGTGTGTGGTGTCGCAGGTCGCTGGTGTAGGTTTCGTCCCTTGACTCTGGACCCGGACCATCGGTGGGAGTAGGTATGGTCACCTTGCCCCACCCATCTCCCGTTTCCTGTCTGGGTAACCTTCATGTTTGGGAGCGGCTGCTGTTGAAGTTATTCATTTGAGTTGCCCACATTATGAGTACGGTATCCCAGGTCTTAGAGCAGAGAGCCAATTGGCCTGAATCATATGGTTGGGTTGGTCCAAATATCCGGCAACCTAGGACAACATGGGCACTGGCAAATGCTAAACAAGCTCTTTTTGTGCGTGGCCTTTAGCAGTGGATTTCTTCATGGACGAGGCACTGGCATGCAGCATACAGTGCATCAGGGAAGTACTCACAGCGCTTCACTTTTCCATGTTTTGTTAGCCTTATTACCCATATTCCGAAATGACATTCAGTATTTCCGTCAAAATTCTACAAACAATAACCCATATTGATAATGTGAAAGAAGTGTGATTGAAATCTTAGCAAATGTATTACAGTTTTTTCCAATTGATAACACACTAAAATGACATGCATAGCACAATTATTTAAACTGACACACAGACAGCAAAACCTCTTCTCAAGTCTTCAAATGTCGAAACACATTTTCTGCTTTACAAACATTTTGGAATTCGAAATTGCACTTTCTAAATGCACTGAACACAGTTCTCTGCATAAGACACAACAATCTGACAGAAAGTCACATAATTGCCATTTCAAAACACTGCCATTCAAAATGACACTACATGAGCTATTTGGCCAACATATGCACCACCTGGCCAAACACCTCAATGCATAATTGTTACCACTTCAATCAGGAAGTAAGCACTATAAAAAGACTACATGTGTGCATCTTTTGGTTAGGAAAGATGCTGCCTAATTTTTTATTTATTTTTGTGAGCAGATTTTTGTACAGTCCAATGTAAATATATCTACTGTGCATATGTTGCTCTGACTTGTTTGGTGAAAAATAAAAATGTGTGTGTGTGTGTGTGAATATGTCTGTGCATGTGAACAATCTGAAGAATTTCCTACAATTTGAACTATTTTCGTATAAAGGCAAAGCATAATAAAGATAAGAGTGTTTTTCATTATGACCAACAGTGTGTAGTTGGTTAGACAAGAATCTGGTAATATGAATGAAGTGTGTGCCATGTGGTGCAAAAGTTTGATTTTGATAAGCTATATGGTGTTTTGGTTACAGTGCTTCATTTTGCAGGATATGTGAGGTATTTTGCAGTTTGGGTGTGTGGTATTGTGAATTGTGTTGAGTATTTTGATAAAACCACACTAGTTGGAATAATTGTGTTTTAGCAATCGGAAAAAAATTAAAAAGCACATGTACATAAGTATTCACAGCCTTTGCTCAATACATTGTTGAAGCACCTTTGGCAGCAATTACAGGCTCATGTCTTTTTGAGTATGATTCTAAAAGCTTGGCACACCTATTTTTGGGCAGTTTCTCCCATTCTTCTTCGCAGGACCTCTCAAGCTCCATCAGGTTGGATGGGGAGCGTCGGTGCACAGCCCTTTTCAGATCTCTCCAAAAATGTTAAATCGAGTTAAAGTCTGGGCTCTGGCTGTGCCACACAAGGACATTACAGTTTTTACCAACTGCTTACACACATTTTGAAAACTATTTCTCCTTTTTTCAAAAGGAGAATTGCTACACACAATTCCCAAAACTGCACACACAAAATGCAAAATGCCTCACATCTCCTTCAAAATGTAACACTGCGTTTAAAATGCCATAAACACATGTCAGAATGAAGCATTTGCATCAAATGGCAAACACTTCTTTCACAATAGTAAATTTTCAGATATACCATGTAAACACTGTTGTTCTAAATCTAAAGCTCTTCTGGCATTCATTATCCTAAATGTTCAATACAATGTTCTAGTGAAAGCAAATCTGTTGAGGGTTTGAAACAGAGTAAACACCAATGAGATACTGAAACAGAATATTTATTTTTCCAAAACATTACTCTAATTACCATAGTACAGAATAGAAAGACAAAACCATATGCTTTTTGCAAACTTGTACAGAATCTATAAACATATGAAAAACAAAAGTAGAAGTTGTATAGGGAATAAATTGTGTGTAGTGTTTTGGTGTCTAAGGTGCATCACTCCTCTGGGCTGGTCTGGACACAACACTTATAACGCACAATATTCTCTCTTGCTAAACAGAGGAAAGAATCTCCTAGAGCGGCAAATCCAACCTTGGACAAAGCAGCGCCTCTTTGTTCCCACATGCCTCCCCCATTGTCCTTCCACCTCTTCTTCGCCCTCGTCCCTCCTCTACCTTGTCCTCCTTCTTATCCACTCGCTCTCCCTTCAATGTCTGCATCTGACATTTTGCCTTTTGTGTGTGCAGTTTTGTGAATTCTGTGTAGAGTTTTGAAAAAAGAAGAAAACGTGTGTAAGCTGTTGGCAAAAACTGTAATCTGACCTTTGCAGTCTATTTATGAGCCTATACCAAAACAGTGATTGGTTAATGATCAGTTCAGCTATTAGTGTGTACATATGTGAGAAGAGTATGTGAGACACTGGTGAATGAATGAAGCATTTTGATTGGTTGTGTTTGGAAAAGGAAAGCAAGTCATTTCCTGTTTGATTTTTGTGTTTTACGTTGAGAATTGTGTGTAGTGTTTTGAAAAAAGTGTTTAATGCAATTGACAACTGAGTCAAAGGCTGAAAAATAGCTTATTGGTTTGGAGATTTGGTGTGTAGTTTTGCACTTTGAGTGAGAGGTTTCAAAAATTGTGTGACATGAAAAGATTTTGTGTGTAAGCAGTTGACAAAAACTGTAACAGAGTTGCCCTGTAGCCACTCCTTTGTTATCTTGGCTGTGTGCTTAGGGTTGTTGTTCTGTTGGAAGATGAACCTTCACCCCAGTCTGAGGTCCAGAGCTCTCTGGAGCAGGTTTTCAGCAAGGATGTCTCATTGCTGCATTAATCTTTCCCTTGATCCTGACTAGTCTCCCAGTTCCTGCTCCTGAAAACAATGCCCACAGCATGATGTTGCCACCACCATGCTTCACTGTATGGATGGTGTTGACCAGGTGAAGAGTAGTGCCTGGTTTCCTCCAGACATGACGCTTGCCATTCAGGCCATAGTGTTCAATTGTTGTTTCATCAGACCAGAGGATTTTGTTTCTCATGGTCTAGGAGTCCTTCAGGTGCCTTTTTGGGCAAATTCCATGTGGGCTCTTATGTGCATTTTATGTGCATACAGGCCTGATTGGTGGAGTTCTGCAGAGATGGTTGTTCTTCTGGAAGGTTCTCCTCTCTCCACAGAGAAATGCTGGAGCTCTGTCAGGGTGAACAGCAGGTTCCTGGTCACCTCCCTGGCTATGGCCCTTCTCCCCCCATCGCTCAGTCCTGGTGGTTCCAAACTTCTTCCATTTATTGACGATGGAGGCCACTGTGCTCAATGGGACCTTTAATGGTGCAGATATTTTTCTGTACCCTTCCCCACATCTGTGCCTCAATACAATCCTGCGTGACAAATGATTTTCTGAGATTTGTGTCAGGGTGTTCTATCTACGCTGAATATGGTAAGTATGTGTTATGTTCATTTTATATTCAATTTGTTGTTAATCTCATGTGGTGTTTTCTGTTCGTGGCATAAAGCATGGCAAACATGACATTAGCTCAGTGATGCACAATTGCGCAGGCTTACAATTGTGTGAGCTGTATTATGTATCACAAAAGATTAGCACAAGTCTTTTTATGGTTATGTAGCTAGCTTGATATTTATCAACTATGGTAAAATGTATTGAACTATTGACCTTACTCTTGTTATGCATTATAAACTGTGTAAGTGTATAGGCCTTCACTGTATATTACTTTTA
>JACXGM010000578.1:56036-69315 GCA_016801145.1 Umbra pygmaea
GACTGGTATACCCCTAACACTACACCTCCATATGCTGCTATATGCTAACTGGACTGGTATACCCCTAACACTACACCTCCATATGCTGCTATATGCTAACTGGACTGGTATACCCCTAACACTACACCTCCATATGCTGCTATATGCTAACTGGACTGGTATACCCCTAACACTACACCTCCATGTGCTTCTATACACTTACTGGCTAGTTTAAGACTGAGTTTGGGAAAACGCTAAGGGGGAGAAGTTAGTGAAGATAGGATTTGCTATAGGAAAACTATATGTCAAAATTCAATATTGTGTGTGTTTGTGTGTGTGAGTAGGTAGGATACACATCCATGTAATAGTCTCTGATAACCTCATTTACCCTTCATGTAGTACAGCAGAAACTGTACAGCAGAAACTGTTTCAACCTAGCACTCTTCCATTTATTGCCCAAGGACTTTTTATGGTTCATGACCTAAAGGAGATCTTGAATAAAGAACCTGCTTTACTGTTCCACTCGCACTGTGTGCTGTTTGTTAACCGGTGTTTTCACAACCATCTTGATGATTGAGTGCAAAGAGTACCAATAGTTAGCAGGCAGACTGACACCGTGGTGAAACATTTCAACTGTCTCCTCTAAAACCTACTCCACAACAGACAGAAATGTACACTGACTTACATCACATACAACCAGGCATTCATGACAAAGCACCAAAACATCTAGGGCCAAAGTAAATCTAGTCCTGGACAAAAAAATATGTTGCTTAATCTGTGTCAGTTATACCAACCTTGCAAAAAGGTGGAAAACATATATTTTTTAAAGACAGAAGAAAGTCTTTGTAAGATGTCCAGAGGTATAAAACATTGTTTTTATATGTGTGTACTCCTTTAGCTCTTGTATATACTATTAGGATATCACAATAAGGATATCAAAGCTCATCAAGCATATTTGTCTTCCTGTGTGATAAGCAGTAGGCCTATATGCCTGTTTTCTCAAGCCTGACAACATAAAAGTAGAACCATAGAAATCATACAGTATTGTTTGTAAATCTTTAATAGTGCTTTCTTAGATAAATAATAGGCAGCTAAAACAATAAACAAATAAACATGTGTATAAAAATCACATAAAATATATGATTTTCAATACGTTTCTTGATGTCTTCGCATCTTACATTTTAATAATCAATTTGTCAAATTGTGGATGCAAAAAATTAAAACTGTAACTAACAGTCAAAAACATTTAAACGATTATCGCTACAAATTGCACACAATTCTGTAGTTATTGAAAATAAACAACATATTTAAATGTGTCCATATAACAAACAGTGCATTGTGTTACAGACATTCTATGCTTTTATTGTATAAGATGCAATCCCGAAATTATATATATATATCAGAATTTAGCATTTTTATCATAAATATCAATAGTCATTGTTACATACAGTACAACTGTTCTCCCAATGTTTAACTAAGCATACAACCTCATCAATGTCAGTAGGAAAAACGAACTGCTTTCTAAGATCCAATAAATAAATTCTTACCTGTCAAACAATATTATGGAAACACTGTAACCCTTATTGTAAACCCCCCAACAATCTGGCTCAATTAATCTCTTGTGCACAGACACACAGAGCAAAATCACCAGTGTTAAATCAACTCTAAAAGTGTTAAAGTAACACTCTCAGTGTTCTATATAAACACTGATGGTGTTACAGTAACACTGTCTCAGTTGATTTAACACTGGTGATTTTGCCACACACACACACACACACACACACACACACACACACACACACACACACACACACACACACACACACACACACACACACACACTAGCTAAACATTTTAATTTTCTATCAAACCAAAATAAATAGGGCAGAATAATCATTATAGAATAGTTTAAAATAAGTCATTAATGTATATTAAATATGCAAAATAAATGATTACTGAGCATAAACCTTTCATGCTTTTTTCTAGATACAAACTTGGACTCTGTAGCTGTCTTCCAATGTTTACAAGAAACTAGGGCAGTTAAGGTTCCTAGTGGTGGAAAAACTGGATAGGTAATTACAGATTGGAGCTCATAAAGATGTAATGTGTTAACAGAAATTTAACATATCAACATCAACAACAAGCAGGTGTGGATATCTCACTATGGAGTCCATTCCTATCCAAGTTTATTCCTACATGCAAGTCCATTCCTGTAACGCCCAGCCCAGCAGATGGCAGGGTCAACAGAAACTGAGTACATGGACTCATGATATATTTAGATTTATTCTATGTAGTTGTGTTTTCCTTTATATTCCTATTCAATGCATTGCATTGCATGGTGTTATTAGTTGTGTGTTACAGTTATACTGTCCCTTTAAGTTATGCGACACCTCTCTCTGGTTTGGCCTGTTTCTAGGATAGGTTTAGGTTTAGGTAGGTTAGACTGGTGGTTTCTTGTAGATCTGATTAGTAATGCCATTCAGCCATGTTCAATTAGCTAGTTAGTTCAGTTTATATAAGTGGTCCAAACTAGGGAGAGGTGTCGGGCATTGTAAATGGGCATTATATATCTGTTACGCTGCTTTGAGAAGGCTGTCCGAGAACTACACTAATGTTAGTTGTATATGCAGCTTGTTAAAGTTTGGAAGTTTATGCGTATGCTCTGTACTTTTATTCTAACTCAGTGTCCGTGCCACTATAAGAGCAGCATGTAAGCTATCTAAGTATATCCGTTGTGCACTCGCTTTATTCAGTTCACCTACAACTTCATGTATGTATGTTTCGGATCCATATTAAATACAAGCAACAACCACCATTCTCCCTGCCTGTCGGTCTCCCTCCCATTGTGACAATTCCTATCCAAGTCTATTCCTATATAGTCTACTCCTATATATGAGCTCTTCCTATACGCGAGTCTATTCCTACACTATATGTGAGCACATTCCATATTTGATTCCATTCCCATCTGAGTCTTTTCCTATATGTGAGTCCATACCTATCTGAATCTATTCCTATAAATGATTCCATTCCTATCTGAGTCTATTCCTATATGTGAGTCCGTACCTATGTGAATCTATTCCTATATGTGAGTCCATTCCTATCTGAGTCTATTCCCATATGTGAGCACATTCCTATATGTGAGTCCATTCCTATCTGAGTCTATTCCTATATGTGAGTCCATTCCTATCTGAGTCTATTTCTACGTGAGTCCATTTCTATCCAAGTCTATTCCTATATGTGAGTCCATTTCAATCTGAGTCTATTCCTATATGTGAGTCCATTCCTATCTGAGTCTATTTCTACGTGAGTCCATTTCTATCCAAGTCTATTCCTATATGTGAGTCCATTTCAATCTGAGTCTATTCCTATATGTGAGCACATTCCTATATGTGAGTCCAATCCTAACTGAGTCTATTCCTATATGTGAGTCCATTCCTATCTGAGTCTATTTCTACGTGAGTCCATTTCTATCCAAGTCTATTCCTATATGTGAGTCCATTTCAATCTGAGTCTATTCCTATATGTGAGTCCATTCCTATCTGAGTTTATTCCTATATGTGAGTCCATTCCTATATGTGAGTCCATACCTATCTGATTCTATTACTCAATGAGTCCATTATTATCTGAGTCTATTCCTATATTTGAGTCCATTCCTATCTGATTCTATTACTCAATGAGTCCATTATTATCTGAGTCTATTCCTATATGTGAGTCTATTCCTATCTGATTCTATTACTCAATGAGTCCATTGTTATCTGAGTCTATTCCTATATGTGAGTCCATTCCTATCTGATTCTATTACTCAATGAGTCCATTTTTATCTGAGTCTATTCCTATATGTGAGTCCATTCCTATCTGATTCTATTACTCAATGAGTCCATTATTATCTGAGTCTATTCCTATATGTGAGTCCATTCCTCTATGTGAGTCCATTCCTATCTGAGTCTATTCCCATATGTTAATCCATTCCTATCTGAGTCTATTCCCATATGTTAGTCCATTCCTATCTGAGTCTATTCCCATATGTTAGTCCATTCCTATCTGAGTCTATTCCCATATGTTAGTCCATTCCTATCTGAGTCTATTCCCATATGTTAGTCCATTCCTATCTGAGTTTATTCCCATATGAGTCCATTCCTATCTGATTCTATTACTCAATGAGTCCATTCCTATATGAGACTATTCCTATATGTGAGTCCATTCCTCTATGTGAGTCCATTCCTATCTGAGTCTATTCCCATATGTTAGTCCATTCCTATCTGAGTCTATTTCCATATGTTAGTCCATTCCTATCTGAGTCTATTCCCATATGTTAGTCCATTCCTATCTGACTCTATTCCCATATGTTAGTCCATTCCTATCTGAGTCTATTCCCATATGTTAGTTCATTCCTATCTGAGTCTATTCCCATATGTTAGTCCATTCCTATCTGAGTCTATTCCCATATCTTAGTCCATTCCTATCTGAGTCTATTCCCATATGTTAGTCCATTCCTATCTTAGGTCTATTCCTATATGTGAGTCCATTTCTATCTGGAAATCAATCCTAATTCTAAACCCTAAATACATGACTTGATTCTGAGTCAACCTCTACTAAAATAATCAGTTTCATCCACCCCCCTTCGCCCTATTTACTCTGTCCTCTCCTTGCACCCCAGTGTCCTCCCTCTCTAAAACTCATACTGGGAGATGAACACAGTAACCTTGGTGATGTACCTCGCCAACTGCACCCGTTTGTCTAGCTCCGTCATCTCCACCTCAGCCTCTATTGTAGCAGGGCCCTGCACAGGGCTCACCAGCACCAGCTCGCCGGTCTGACGGTCCGAACGTTGCACAGTGAAGTGGCGCCTGGCCAGTCCGCGGCCCAGTAGCGAGAAGCGTAGTGTGTCGCCCATGGGTCGGAGAGCCGACACACGGAACATGGTGCGTGGTGCTGACAGATTGGATACAACCGACAGGTGGTGGTGGGAGATGGAGTTAGGAGCCTGAGGGCACAACTTGTTGTCCACAGAGCAGGGATTACGTTCACAACGTCTGGGGAACGGGGACATGGGAAGTGGCATGGTATTACAAGAGAACTCTGACAAGGTCCATGCTATTAAATGTGGTTTTGATGAGCTATACGAGAAAGTACTCACAAGGGTGAGGTTTTGCTGTAGGTGGCGTTTCGTATGCGGGGGCAATCCACACGTACGCATTGGAACCCACCGTAAGTATTTATACACAACTGGTCCCGTGTGCAGTTGTTCTGTCTGGTCGCACACTCATCTATGTCTGTATGGAGGTGGGAGGCAAACACACAGAGACATAATATGGAGGAGTTGCCAAAGAATGGTTGGTTCATTGCTCATTTCAATATATTCAGATGCCGCAGATTGCTCAGTGGTTAGGCAGTTAGTCTTGTAGGTTGCTGGTTCAATTCGCGACTGTGCCAAATGTTGTTGGGTCCTTGGGCATGGCAATTTACCCTCAGGTGCTCCGGGGGAATCTCTGTGTACTTAATGTAAGTCACGCTGAATATGAGTGTCAACTCAATGACTAAAATGTAATGTAAGAGTCATGACTTACATTAAGAAATGAAGAAAACAAATACAAATGTTGTTGAATATGTAAAAAAAGGTTGCTGGTCATGTCATTTTTTGACAAACCTCCAACTGTTAAAATGTGAGTAGTTTTAGATCCCCTTGACTGACGAGAAATTGTAAAATGTAATGGTAAAATAGCTCAGGCTGCCAAAATTATTGTTTGACATTTTTTAAATAGGAATTTACCAAATATACCAAAAATCAAGATACTCTTCCAAAACAAGATGAATTACATGTATCACATTGCTCTACCATTTATGTTTTCGCCAAATAATTCATGTGTGTTAAACATTACAGGAGCGCTTAGTACACAGATCATTCTATTTCATGTTTCACATTATGGTTTGAAAGCCATGGATCATGGACCACTTCAAGCAGGATTGGGACATGTTAAGTAAATCCAATTTCAGTACTGTATGTACAGTAATTCTATTATTGTTATCACCAACAACCTGCATTCAGAAATAATGCAGTGGTGAAAAACGTTCTGACACACAATATCAACTGGAACAGCCATCTCATTAATGGGTGTACAGGTAAAACTTTATTTTAAAAGTCCAAAAAGTATATCTGTAGATGCTCTACAGATGATCTGCAGACTATCAACAACATATTAACAAACTATCTACTAACCCTAACCTTAACCCTTCCCCTAATGTTAATCCTAACCATAACCATTACCCTAAAACATATTCTAACGTACTCCTATGCTTAAACTACACAATTAGTTGCTTATCAACATATAGTTTGTTGATAGTTTGTTGATAGTCATTGTTGATAGAGTCATGTTGATAGTTTGTTGATAGAGCACCTACAGATGGAATTTCGGACTCTCCAAATAAAGTCTAACCTGTGTACATATTCTCAACACTAACATTGGATTGTATGCATATGTGTGTGTAGCTGTTCTCTCTTTACCTTTGCAGTTGCGTCCGTCGGGGGTAACGTTATATCCAGCTGGACAGGAACAGCGGTAGCCTCCAGGGGTGTTGACACATCCATGTAAACACAATCGGCCAGCCTGACCCATGTGGAACAACTCACACTCATCAATGTCTGTAACACACCACACACAACGTTAGTCCTATGGCTTTATGCGGTCAGACTGTGTTTGGGATGTTTGTGTGGTACCGGTGCAGGTGGAGGTGTCGTGGCCAGAGATGGTGTATCCGGGGGCACAGGTGCAGTGGGTGGTGCCCTGCACCTGGGTACAGCGAGATGGACGGACCGCTGGTACCAAAGACACCGTATGGGGGGAGACGGCAGCAGAGGAGGTGGCAGCAGATGTGTTCGTCATGGTAACAAAGACTAGAGGCAAAATCAGAAATAACATTATAAGGCTACAATGCAGCTAATTTCTTAAAATGTTATGAACAAATAATAACCAATTGACTCTTTGTTTAACCATATTGTTTGGACTGACAACATGGGCGTGGCTACAGTAAACATAGTGTACGTATGCTCAGCAAGGTGTCATTGTATACCACATCTATGAAGCATCTCTGGACCTCATTGTTCACATCCATTGCATTGCAACCCTCCATTTGTTAGATGAGGGTGTGATGATGAAAATGACTGAAGGCTGTTGGAGTAAATAGATGGCTCCCACAAACAGCTAACAGTGTTTGGGCCAGTAAAATCCTGAAGCTGAGTAATGATAAAAGTTGTCTATATCTGTATTAGACTGTGTGATACATCTACATCCATGTGAGAGAATCCTACAGCCTGGTGCTGTGTATGAGGAGGAGAAATTAAAACAAACAGACATACCAGGATTTTGACTGACTACTCCACTGAAAGCTGCTGGAATAAAGCACTGACTGAAATACAAATGGCTTCTCAAATCACCAAATGGAGAAGAAAACTGGGGCAAATGTATAATGACAAGAAACAAAGTAATGATTTTTGAAGGTATTGACTGTAGCCCATCTCAATACAACACCAACATTTCTATAAGTCCATTTTAAATCAAGGATTATTGTCACAAGGAGGATTCAATTGATAATCACAGCACATTATTTTCAAGAATTGAGGTTCTATAACTGTAAAGAATTGAGATTTTATAACCATAAAGAATTGAGGTTCTATAACTGTAAATAATTGAGGTTTTATTTCTGTAAAGAATTGAGGGTCTATAACTGTAAAGAATTGAGGTTCTATAACTGTAAAGAGTTGAGGTTCTATAACTGTAAGCAAATTATCCTGGCAGGTCAAACTGTGGTTTTCATTTAACTATGAAGTCATGCCAGTGGACTTCTGGTAAGGATGCTTTAGTGAAAAAGAACAAATATGTAGGATTTAGTTATTATTGTCTTTTCCAACCAATGATTTCAATGAATTGTTTTAGCAAAAGCGATGCTTCTCCAAACTCCCAGAGGTCATGCCATGAGGGCCATATCACTACGCACATGTTGGCAAAGGGCTTTGGCAGGTGACTCCGGCCCAGCCTTTGGTGCAAATACAGGAGAACTGGTTGACTTCATCCACACACGTCCCTCCATTCAGACAGGGAGATGAGGCACACTCGTCGATATCTGAGGGGAGGACAGGCAGTCAAGGAGTAGACAAGTGAGGAGAAGGAGGGACATAAAAGTCCTGATGTGAAATGTTGGCTGGCTAACATAACTGATAAGCACACATGACCTTAGAGCTCTGATGCATGAACCAAAAACAATGAATGTGTGTGTGTGTGTGTGTGTGTGTGTGTTTGTGGCGCTCAGTCTCATAGAACAACTTTGAAGTGGTATCTACTGTAAATGTTAGCATGCTGTCAACATGTAGAGAGGCTACTATCACTGTGTCATAGTCATTAAATAAATAAAAAATATGGATGGCCATGAAAATAGCATTATTGTACAAGTTTTAAATGGATTTGGACATTTTACTAGATTATTAGACAATGTTGCAAAGTATAATGTTTATTAATCTACAGTCGTGGTCAAAATTTTTGAGAATGACACACAAATACTAATTTTCACAAAGTCTGCTGCCTCAGTGTTGATGATGGCAATTTGCATATACTCCAGAATGTCAGGAAGAGTGATCAGAGAAAGTCCCTCTTTGTCATGAAAATGAACCTAATCCCCCACTGCATTTCAACCCTGCCACAAAAGGACCAGCAGCCATCATGTCAGTGATTGTCTCATTAACACAGGTGCGTGTTGATGAGGACAAGGCTGAAGATCACTCTGTCATGCTGATTGAGTCAGAATAACAGACTGGAAGCTTTAAAAGGAGGATAGTGGTTGAAATTATTGTTCTTCCCCTGTCATCCATGGTTATGTGCAAAGAAACACATGCTGTTATCATTGCGTTTCACAAAACTAGCTTCACAGGCAAGGATATTGCTGTTAGTAAGATTGCACCTAAATTTACCATTTATCAGATCATCAAGAACTTCAAGGAGAGAGGATCAATTGTTGTTAAGAAGGTGTCAGGGCGACAAGAAAGTCCAGCAAGCGTCAGAACCGTCTCCTAAAGTAGATTCAGCTGAAGGATCAGGGCACCACCAGTACAGAGTTTGCTCAGAAATGGAAGCAGCCAGGTGTGAGTGCATCTCCATGCACAGTGAGGCGAAGACATTTGGAGGAAGGCCTGGTGTCAAGAAAGGCATCCTGAGGCCATTCATGTGTGGGGTTGCTTCTCAGCCAAGGGAGTGGGCTCACTCACAATTTTGCCTAAGAACAAAGCAATGAATAAAGAATGGTACCAACACATCCTCAGAGAGCAACTTCTCCCAACCACCCAAAAACAGTTCGGTGATGACCAATGCCGTTTCCAGCATGATGGAGCACCTTGCCATAAGTGATAAAACATCGAAATTTTGGGTCTATGGTCAGGAAACTCCCTAGACTTTAATTCCATTGAGGAGTTGTGGTCAATCCTCAAGAGACAGGTGGAATTTTTTTTTTACAAACTCCAGGTACTGATCATGCAAGAATGGGCTGCCATCAGTCAGGATGTGGCCCAGAAGTTAATTGACAGCATGCCAGGGCAGATTGCAGAGGTCTTGAAAAGGAAGAGACAATACTGCAAATATTGACTCTTTTCATAAACTTTATGTAATTGTCAATAAATCCTATGACACTTATGGAATATTTGTAATTATACTTCAGTATACCATAGTAACTACTGACAAAAAGATCTAAGAACACTGAAGCAGCAGACTTTGTTTGAAGACCAATATTTGTGACATTCTCAGAACTTTTGACCATGACTATATGCCCTATTCAGAAATAATTAGAAAATTGTAATCTCACCATTGTAACTGTTGATAAAAAAAAATCTAATTAAGTGTAGGCATTAAGGTTCAGCAGAGAAAGCAGTCCAGACAATGAGGACTCTCAAACTATGGCTTAAGGTGTTCCAGTAGTCAAGGTTTCCAGTGCATATGAATATTTGTTAAATGAGGTACATGTATTTTCCCCTTTCTTTCATCACAGGGACAGATGGTAGGGTGACTCACTCTGGCAGGTGGGCTGCTGGCCACTCCAGGTCAGACTCTCCTGACACACTCTGCTCTCTGCTCCCACCAACTCATATCCTGGGTCACATAGGAAGTGAACCTCGTGACCCGGGGTCTGTGCCTTTCCCAACTTCCTGCCATTGGCAGGCGTCTCTAGCTTTAGACAGGTACCTGGGAACCAAGGGGTAGGGGATGGGTGTTGGGGTATTGGGGATCAATGGTTAAGACTGATGGCTTGCAAGGCGTTCATTTCAGAAACAATTAAAACAAGTAATTAATCCGATTGACTTCTGTGTCCAAAGGACTAGATCAGATAGCCATTGGTTGATTTTCCAAATGTAGGTCACTTGATCCAAAATTCACTGTTGTTTCAACGACCGACAATGTTCTTTGCTACACACTAATAAATACATATTCGGTTTTGAACATTGCATAATCCAAATTCAGAATGAAATCTAAATCCCTTAACATATTGCTAATTGTTGAGTTTTGTCATGAACACAGCAGGACTTTTTTTAATGGATCTTATTCTAATCTTAGCAGTGTCCATTTTATACCTTTTTTAAGCCAGTTTAACAGTTTTGCTTAAAACATTAATTAGCAAAAGTGATGTTTTAACATTTTAACTGGCTTTGGCACAATTGTAATTTATCAAGCATGGCTGGGTTTGTGTGATACTGCATACGGTTTGAGGTGTACAGTACCACAGTCAGTGGCCGAAGGAGATTATTGTGTTGGCTGCTGAATGTAAAAGTGATTCCAGCGTGTTACGTTGGCGTAACTAAAAAATCTTTCAATCAAGCCAGGATCGCCAACGGACAATTCTCCATTATTTACATGTATGGATCTCAATAGACATGAATCTTTCACAATGTATGGATAAAAGTTTTTCATAAAACAGTGTTCTGTAAAAGATTGATAGGGGCTAGTTGTTTATATGCTAATGTAAATTACATGTTTTATACAGAAATTCAAGTACTTTGTCTTTAAAACATTTAAGTTATGATCTGACATCTAGCATTTCAAGCTACAGTGCCTTGCGAAAGTATTCCCACTTGAACTTTTCAACCTTTTGCCACATTTCAGGCTTCAAACATAAAGATATGAAATTGTAATTTTTTGTGAAGAATCAACAACAATTGGGACACAATCATGAAGTGGAACGAAATTTATTGGATATTTCAAACCTTTTTAACAAATAAAAAACTGATGCGATTACAGCTGTAAGTTGCTTGGGGTATGTCTCTATCAGTTTTGCACATCGAGAGACTGACATTTTTTTCCATTCCTCCTTGCAAAACAGCTCGAGCTCAGTGAGGTTGGATGGAGAGCGTTTGTGAACATCAGTTTTCAGTTTCCACAGATTCTCGATTGGATTCAGGTCTGGACTTTGACTTGGCCATTCTAACATCTGGATATGTTTATTTGTGAACCATTCCATTGTAGATTTTGCTATATGTTTTGAATCATTTTCTTGTTGGAAGACAAATATCTGTCCCAGTCTCAGGTCTTTTGCAGACTCCATCAGGTTTTCTTCTAGAATGGTCCTGTATTTGGCTCCATCCATCTTCCCATGAATTTTAGCCATCTTCCCTGTCCCTGCTGAAGAAAAGCAGGCCCAAACCATGATGCTGCCACCACCATGTTTGAGAGTGGGGATGGTGTGTTTAGGGTGATGAGCTGTGTTCCTTTTACGCCAAACATAACGTTTTGCAGTGTTGCCAAATGTTCGATTTTGGTTTCATCTGACCAGAGCACCTTCTTCCACATGTTTGGTGTGTCTCCCAGGTTAAGTGTCAACTTAAATGACACTTTTTATATCTTTCAGAAATGGCTTTCTTCTTGCCATTCTTCCATAAAGGCTAGATTTGTGCAGTATACGCCTGATTGTTGTCCTATGGACAGACTCGCCCACCTTAGTTGTAGATCTCTGCAGTTCATCCAGAGTGATCATGGGCCTCTTCGCTGCATCTCTGATCAGTCTTCTCCTTGTATAAGCTGAAAGTTTTGAGGGACGGCTGGGTCTTGGTAGATTTGCAGTGGTCTGATACTCCTTCCATTTCAATATTATCGCTTGCACAGTGCTCCTTGGGATGTTTAAAGCTTGGGAAATCTTTCTGTATCCAAATCCGGCTTTAAACTTCTCCACAACATTATCTCGGACCTGCCTGGTGTGTTCCTTGTTCTTCATGATGCTCTCTGTGCTTTCAACGGACCTCTGAGTCTATCACAGAGCAGGTGCATTTATATGGAGACTTGATTACACACAAGTGGATTCTTTTTATCATCATTAGTCATTTAGGTCAACATTGTGGATCATTCAGAGATCCTCACTGAACTTCTAGAGAGTTTGCTGCACTGAAAGTAAAGGGGCTGAATAATTTTGCTCACCAAATTTGTCAGTTTTTTTGTAAAAAAAGTTTGAAATATCCAATAAATTTCGTTCCACTTCATGATTGTGTCCCGCTTGTTGTTGCTTCTTCACAAAAAATTACAGTTTTATATAATTATGTTTGAAGCCTGAAATGTGGCAAAAGTTTGAAATGTTTAAGGGGGCCGAATACTTTCGCAAGGCACTGTACATGCTGCTCGTGTGTCTGATGTTTGAGCAGTGTGCAGAGTTACCATCGTTAGATTTTGCAGTCTCTTTGGTAGCAGCGCTCTGTAGCACGTTCAGTTTTTTCCTCAGGGTGCGAAGACTCTGAAGGTATGCTGCCTCTTGGTCCGACAGCAGTTTCTGGACCTGCTTTAGCGAGCTCTGCATTTCCATTCTGCTAGGACACTCCTTCAGGGACAAACAACAGGGCATTGTCAACACATGAAAGCAACACTATACTGACATACTGTAGGTTACATGTAGCACATTCTTAATGAAAATGCATGACAGCTGAATTTAAAAAGCAAAAAAAGTCAGGGACCCTGTCTCAGTAAAGTGTTTGGCCAACACGAGCCACCAGAACAGCTTCAATACACCTTGGCATGGATTCTATGAGTCTCTGGAACTATTGAAGGAGTGGAACACTGGGCTAGATTTATCAAGCCGTTTGCGCCAGTTTTCAGGCGCTAATTGGTCGCAAAGACGGACGTAACCAATGCGGGCTATTTACTAACCAGGCGCACTTGGGTAAAATTGCAGATTGCGTGCCACATGAGCGACAAGAGACAAGTTGCGCTTTCAATATGCGTTCGTGGGAGGGTCATGGGGAAAGTGGGAGTTCCACGCAAAAAGGTGGGAGGATACGGTAAAGTGC
>JACXGM010000579.1:8939-22890 GCA_016801145.1 Umbra pygmaea
GTGTGTGTGTGTGTGTGTGTGTGTGTGTGTGTGTGTGTGTGTGTGTGTGTGTGTGTGTGTGTGTGCATGCTGTTGGTGTGTGGGGGTACTGGGGAAGCGAAGCCTTATTGGCTGCCAGGATGGGGTCACGGTGAGGTTGAGGCATGTGTGATGGATGGACCTCTCATTTACCCTGGATCTCCTCCCTCTCTCTCCCTCGCTCTAAATTGTTTTCTCTACTGGGGCCTCCAACTCAAACTCTTTCTTTATCCCCACTTATCTTGCAGAATCTTTCTGGAAATTTCCCCGCAAATATTCCGCTCCCACATTCACTCCTTACAAAAAAATGTATTTCTCACAGTCTCTCTGAATTCATTTTCTCGCTCTGCTTCTTCTGATTCGATTTCCTTCTCTATATTTCCCTCCCCCTTCTCTGTCCTCCAGTCTCGTTACAGCTAAATATCTCTTCACCGCCTCCTACTCCACTCCTCTCCAGTCTTCACCTCCTCTTCTCTCCTGCTGTCGTCTTTTCCTCTCCATCGCTGCACTAGACTCTTTTACAGATGTTCATTTATCCCATCAGTCATGCCAGGTCCAAGTCGTAGATTCCTTCGCACGGCCTACTCTTCTTCTCATCTGTCCTCTCTCTCTTCTCTCATCCCTTCTTTTTTTCTCTCACATCCCTCTTCTTTCTTCGCTCATCCCTCATTTCTCTGTCCCAACACACCCCAACCCTCCATCTGAGTGCCTAGTCTCCTGAGAAACCCTTTAAACTGAGAGCCGATTGGGCCCTGACCATAAAACCTGCATTATTACCATGTAATCGGAAGTAAGACTAAACAAAACTACATCTATGGCCAGTCAATATTAGATGCTATTCAGTCATTTTTATTGCTCTATATTTTCTCCCATTTTTGGGGGTAGTAAATTAGATTGTTCATGTTGTTTAATAAGACATTTCAATTCACGTGTTCACATAAGGTTTAAAAATGCTGACAACTTTCCTAACATTCCTGGGTTTTCCGAAATTAGAAATGAATAGACAGGAAACCTGAGAATCTGCATACCAATTCAATTAAGGATAACAGTTTGAGATGGGGTTAATATGAGATATTAATTTAGGGTAGCTGTTCAGGGATATTTATAAATGCTGCCTTGTTGATTGTTCAGGTATGGTTGAAATATAAATCCTGACAGGTTGAGTTAAGGTTTGGGAAACACTGGAATTAATTGTACTACCCTTGGAGTCAGCATGACATCTTAAACATCGTTCCCAACCATCTTGCTCTGGTAAACCAGCAACCTATTTACGCATCCTAAAAACTATATTAATAACGTACTAACACTCACCAATGGCCCTGTTAGACCAGTTTTCAAATAATAAATGCACAATTTGGACAAACAAGTAAAGTCTCACATATGTCTAGCAGTTCTAGACATAGCTAGACTAACTTAGACTACGGCCTGTATTTGGAGCTCTACATCACATATTCTATAAGCAACAGCATACAGACATCTGATCTCTCATATTCTCTTTGCTTCTTTCTCGATCATACTGTCAATCCCTCCATCGGCTCGATCACTTTATCGGCACCAGGAGACACACATTCTGTCGATGGTGAAATTCATTTTGGCTGCCACTCAGAGTGGAGGGGTCAATGGCTGCCGGTGTGCCAATAACTAGACTACCCTGATGAGTGAGTTCTGCCTCAATCTTTCTATCTGTCCTTCTATCTGTTGGTCTCTCTGTTTGATTTCAGGATTCGGATGTAGGCCTTCATTATTGAATCGAGTGAAATGCGTGTGTTTGATTCAAAGTGTTGCATATATGTCGGGACCTGTGGTCCCTGGAAAGTAAAAAATTATCAGTCCACACAACATCTAAGGCAGGTCCCTAAGGAAAAGCAATTACTGGCTTAGGTGTTTGATTTTAGAAAAACATACATTTGGCCATAGTGTTAGAATTTGTATTTTTTTTAGTTTAGGAATTATCAGCTAGTTTTATGATTAGCTTGTTGTGTATGTTTAGGTATAAAATGTATATTATTTAGGTTAAGGGTTAGGGAATAGGAAGCATGTTTTGTTTCTACATCAGTATAAGACAAATATGTGTGTGTTAGGAAAGAATATTCAGGGCAACATCTGTTTACTTAGATCAAATGAATGCTGATAAGATGTGTTCATAGCTCTAACTATGTCATGTTTGTTCATAGCCCTACTTACAGTATGACATGTGTGTTTATAGTCCTACATACAGTATGTCAGGTGTGTTCATAGCTCTACCTACAGTATGTCAGGTGTGTTCATAGCTCTACCTACAGTATGTCAGGTGTGTTCATAGCTCTACCTACAGTATGTCAGGTGTGTTCATAGCTCTACCTACAGCATGTCAGGTGTGTTCATAGCTCTACCTACAGTATGTTATGTGTGTTAATAGCTCTACCTACAGTATGTTATGTGTGTTAATAGCTCTACATACAGTATGTCAGGTGTGTTCATAGCTCTACCTACACTATGTTATGTGTGTTAATACCTCTACCCATATCAGCTGCATTAATAGCTCTACTTATGTCAAGTCTGGTAATAGCTCTACTTTTCTTAGGTTTGTTAATAGCCCTCCCTATGTCAGGTGAGTTAATAACTCTACCTATGTCAGATGTGTTATAGCTATACCTAGATCAGGTATTTTAATAGATCTACTTTTGCCATATGAGTTATTAGCTACCTATGTTAGTCGTGTAAATATCCCTACCTACTGTATGTCAGGTGTGGTAATACCTCTACCTATATCAGGTGTGTTAATAGCTCTACCTATGTCAGGTGTGTTAATATCTACATATGTCCAGTGTGTTAATAACTTTATATCAGCTGTGTTAATAGCTCTACCTATGTCAGGTGTGGTAATATCTACATATGTCCCGTGTGTTAATAACTTTATGTCAGGTGTGTTACTAACTCTACATCTGGTGTAATAATAACTTTATGTCAGGTGTGTTACCTATGTCAGATGTTTTAATGACTCTATGTCAGGCGTGTTCATAGCTATATGCCAGGTGTGTTAATAAGTCTATGTCAGGTGTGTTCATAGCTATAACAATTTCAGGTGTGTTAATTGCTCTATGTCAGGTGTATTAACTCTATGTCAGGCGTGTTCATAGCTTTATATCAGGTGTGTTAATAAGTCTACCTTTGTCAGGTGTGTTAATAACTCTATTTCAGGTGTGTTAATAAGTCTACCTATGTCAGTGTGTTAATAAATCTCTGTCAGGCGTGTTCATCGCTTTATGTCAGGTGTGTTAATAAGTCTACCTATGTCAGGTGTGGTAATAACTCTATGTCAGGTGTGTTAATAGCTATAACAATTTCAGGTGTGTTAATTGCTCTATGTCAGGTGTATTAACTCTATGTCAGGTGTATTATTAACTACATATGTCAGTTCTGTTAATAACTCTACCCATGTCAGGTATGAAAATAACTACCTATGTCAGGTGTGTTAATAACTCTATTTATGTCAGGTGTGTTAATTACTCTATTTATGTCAGGTGTGTTGATTACTCTACCTACTGGTGTTACATTAGGTGTGTTAATAATAGGCTCTACAGAGGAGCTGCATATATATATTCTCAAATACATACATTTATTTCCTACACTTTCATTGTAGGCAAATAATATTGAAAATACATTTCTCTCTATCAGATTTGCTCTACCGCTCTCTCTCTTTCATTTTTTCTTTCTCTCTATCTCTGTATTTCCTTCTACACACGCATTCATTCTCTCTCTCTGTGAATTCAAATCCTCTTTCTCTGGTATGCATCGCTCTAAGCCAAAAATCTTCATGTCTGATTTTGAGAGGAGAGGTTTCCATTACACACTGCAGGGGTGACATCTGTTCAGTTCTGTTCATGTGTGTTTGTGCGCGTGCGCGTGTGCGTGTGTATGTGTCAGCGGAGTACCTGTTTAACTTCTCCTGCCTTTGATGCTATGATATCTGCCTACGAAGTCCTAACCCTCCCATTCCCTCCACAGTACACTATGTGAGAACATGTAGTACGACGGATTGTCAGAAAGGCAGCACGTACACACAAAGCTCAATGTCTCAGAATGTACATTCGGCTTGTTCACTCGTCGTTTACGGCGAAGCAATTTGGACACTATCACATTCACAAAATCGATTTGACTAACGTGTCGCGACGAAAAAACGGCTCTTCTCCCCAAAGCAGCCTATACCACTTATAGAGAATACTGTTAAATAGAAAAGAAAATGGACAGTTTAATGAAAAACACGGTCATAGTTACCGGACAAATACGTGGTAGAAATTGTAGCTAAATTTCTTGGAGGTACAACCAGTGCAAAGCTAAATGCCCCATCTATTGACAACCTATATAAATCCCCCTCCCCCAGACGTGAAAAAAACTAACAAAACATAAGCCTAGAAACAAAGGCTTGGTGCAAAATCTCAGACATATATAGTGAAAAACATAAGAGAATTATGGAAATAGATATGTACTGTATATCTTGTTAATAATTTGTTTGGGAGTTGTATCATTGGAACAAAATGTCCAAGTGGAAAAAACTTCAAAAAAAGTTATTTTTGAGAATAGTAGGCAATATCAAGAGGTAAGATAGCCTATAGGCAACTATTCTCAGTGATTGCTCAAGTTTTCTCCATATTTATATATATAGTTGGACTTTTATCATGTATATTTTTCACATTTTTTTTACAAGGCGTACAAGCACCCGTTTCTATCTCCATGGAAAAGTAGTATTTTTAAATTTAACGTCTTTTCAACCACAAAGATATATTTTCAACATCTTTTCAACCTCAATTGCTTAGAGGGAGGGCATTTTGTTTTTACCGTAATGTTTAGCATTTTGTTTTAATGTAATGTTTAGCATTTTAGTATTGACACGTTCAAATGTTGAATCTGAATTGGAAATTAAAGGATTAGTTTATAACGATGTAATTGTTTCAGGAACGTCTCTGATCTTATAGAGCTGATGAAATAGAAAAAAATATTCCCTTCAAATAAAGAATATAACACATTTCCTCAAATAATTTGTTTTGGTTCACATAGTTAAATCAGAGTATTTACCATCATACTGTTTCATACTACAAAAACGAAACAATGAAACTGCTATAGGAATGGGAATGCATTATTGAATAAAGTAAATAAGTTAAATCACGTGCTCAATTTTTTATTTTAGTTATATGCTTTTCCTCCTCTAATAACGGGTTATGGTTGGTTTAGTATTCTGAATTATTATTGTGCCTGCCATAGCATATTTTAAGACTAAAAATCACAATACTTATTTTAATTTGACTGAAAAATACAAAAAAGTTGTATTATTCTAACAGTTTTAGCTGTTGTTTGTTTTACTTGTTGCACAGGCCTACACACTTAAAATGCTGCATTGACTGGCTTTAAGTTCTCCAATACTTATGTACCTAATGCTATGATATAAAGTATGATTTTGATTCCACAATAATGTCCTATATTTGGTCAAAAGCTTTAAACGTCTAGTAAATATCTAGTAAAGTAAACCATGACAGCCTCGTGAATAAGGAGTTCACGAGGATGTCATGGTTTACTTCCGACATCTCTGATCGAACAAAGTTAACCTTGTGCCTAATGGTTAATATCAACTAGGACAACAGAATAACATGTTTAAAATAAAAAAATTGTGCAAATTGCGGTTGTGGTATTTTTTACAAGAAATCGTCCAAATAAAACAAATGGCTAAACAGTTTTACATGCGTTCACTCTCCGCTACACCAGTTCCTACATCAGATTTTTCCTGCTTTAACAGAGAGTGAGCAGCAACCGAGAGTTGCTATGTAGCTACAGTAGACGTTTGTTTATCCAGTGTGGTCTGTAAACGGCATATGCTGTTTAGGTTCGGGACTGCTGTGACAACAAACTCGAAGAGGGACAATGACCGTAGAATGACCCCGAGTTTCCTACTGGGGGTCATCTCTGATTCCAAACCAATCCACGTCGACTCTGGTATATGATTCTTACCGAGTACTGGAGACAATTATGGGAATGTAAGGGCCTATACGCATCAATACAGGATGAAAGAAGATGGAAAATATGGAATAGGCCTCATATTGGCAAAACATTAAGAAAATAAATCGAAAATTAAAAGTAGCTAGTTTTCGTATAAACTAAGGCTGGGTTATTTTGATAAATATTACAAATTCAATTAGTAATATTTGGATTGTGAACAGGTAAACATATGCATATCAAGTGTATTTTTTAATGTGTTGTGTAGCCTAATGTATATTGAAGCATTAACATTGGTGTCATTATTTTGAAATAGTATTGCATGGACATGCACTTTTAACTCATCGGCTACTTCTGGAGAATTTGGTTAAAATTAATTACATTTGCAAAAGCCAAGTTTTTGTTGACATTTGTTTGAAACAATATTACTTTTTTATTTTGACCTGCCTTACACGCTAACACCCATAGGCTTTACAATACATTTGTATTTCAATTCAAATCGTGTAAAAAATAAACAGTTTAACCTTTTTAACAAGCAAATACATGTAGCTGTTTTATAACTGGCATTTTCTACTTAATTTAGTAAATTCCCTACCCTTCGTCCATTTTCCTGGTTTTAAACTTGTCCATAAGTAATCGCGTTAATGAATTTAAAACCATGGATGCGCACGGTACTGAGAAACAAGTTCTTTATTGTTGAAACCCATCTTAGTAAAGTAGCCCTGTATATTTTGAAAGGACGTTGGATCGATTTGTGGAATTAACTATTATAGAAAAAGACCTAACGTTTTAAATAATTTAATACATTATGATCAATTTGGCTTTAAATGAAGGAATATACTTTTATTAAATTAGTACGTGAAACCGTTGCCTTGTTTTGTAGCCGTAGAAATTTACAGACACACATTGTATCGCAATTTAAAATGTAAATGGTCTTACGTTATTCTTTCAATCACATTTACCTGTGAAAACATAGTTATTCCCTACGTATGCTAATGTTTGACCCGCAAAAATTAAAATACAAAAGTAAATTGACTTTTTGTTTTTCACAAAGTATCCTAAAAGGTAATTTAATTATGCACTACGACAATATGTATTGAATATCTAAAGGGCTAATACAATCAACTGTGCACATTGTGTATCCTTGACTTGCTAGTAGGCCTGTTTTGTAAGAGTTTGTTTTATACAAAGAAAAAGTGTAACTTGACTGGGATGGTCTTTCAACCAATACAAATACCAACCCTTATCAACGGTATGACTATTTACACAGAAACACTCCTATTCAATAATGAGGGTTTCGTTTCGGATTTAACCTCACAAAAATGTTACGTGAGACTACAATCAGTCCATCTCAAATCTAGCCATCCACTTTTTAATCGAAATGAACAATATTTTTATCCTAAAATCATACATATAAAGGGTGCTTGGAATAAAAAGATAATCATTACAAATAACTACAGGTTTCCCAGTATCTCCATGGAAGAAAAACAATAGAATCACTTACGCATCTTCTTCCAGTGGGCTCAGTTGTGCTTCTACTATATCTTGAAAGAGCCATGTAGCAAGGTGAGGGCTAGCACACAATATTGAAGGTATATTGCAGGTAGGAGATATAAAGGTGAACGTTGGTCATTAATCATGACTTGATTTCAACCAGGAGCACTTCCTTTTATGGTTCGTTCGACTCGTAACCTGCACACGAGGAATTAAAACATTTAAAGAAAGATATGTGCCAGCTAGTAGAGGTGTTCTGGTTGAAAATGTAAAGATATCATGTGCAAAATAAGTGGCATAGTTCTTAAAATGAAAATCAACAGTTTTAGATTAATATGTAAACGTGCTGTCTTGGAATTCACAATATGTTTTGCTTTCCCCACCTGTGAATCAGATAAAACCGTGGGCGTGTGTGATGTGTGACATTTACATTTGTTTTGTTTATTTTAATATGCTAGTATACACTGTTGGCATACACTGTAAGCCCGAAAAGTTGAATTCATTTGAATGCACTCAAGTTTTCATAACCCATTACTTAACGTTTTTAAGGCAACCGGTTACCTCAATTTTTTAAGTGAATTCACCTATCAGGGCCTACAGTGTATGGTACTTTGCAATAGGCTACAGCAAATACTCGAATAGCACATATGTGTAATGCAACAACAAATCCCTGCCCATGTTCATATTGAGCATGGTTTCTGACACGCCCCTTTAAGTAGCCTACTATAGCCTATCATACCGTGGAGATCATACACCTCTCTGGCACCTTGCTTCGGGTAGCCTGACCGACACAACGACATTGACAGGACCAGAGGTTTGCATTCGTGTCAATATCCTCCTCTCGATGTTTTAATCAATGGCGTTTTTTGTCCCTTCAATAAGCCACCAGCTCAATGAGATTGTCATCTCGAATGACGTGACGTCCGCACTCTCATCCCGTTCGTGGATAAACATTCCTTTATTATGCCAATAATGTTTACCCCATGGGACGGGCGCGCGCAAGGCTGCATGCATTGAGAGCGTTAAGTCTGGAACCCCTAAGCTCTATGCTAGAGAAATATTGATGTTAGACTTAAGACTTGAGGTATACCTGCAGCTATTGTACAGTAGCAGTAAAGGCAATGTTTTATTCATTTGCAAGGTGCAAAGCTATATGCATCTATTGCAATTGAGTCCATGGGCCTGTATCGGTGTCACTCATCTGTAGAAAAAAACGTGTCTCTTCAATTTTGATCATTTGTTTTATTCTTAGTCATGGATGGCGCGCACTGCCATTTCCGCCACAAGAAAAATACAGTACATCCAAAAAATGTCATAGAAGCAATAGCACTTTAATACACATATTTTGACCCGTAAACATCCCACTGGAAAACATTTTACATGTGCTCTGCTCGAATAATTAAACACAAGCCTATAATAACCCTCACCGTTCTCCAAAGACTGATAAAACTCAGCATTCAATCAACTACATGAAAGCCTGGCGTATCATACAGACCTCACACAACATCCAGATTGACACTCGCGGCACTAAGATTGTTTTTAAAGAGACAGACTAATTATGACATTTCTCACCAATTGGTATTTCAGAAGCAATTATGATATGGTACCTTGCTCAAGGGCACTCTGAGAGATTTCCCACTTTGGGGGCACGTAGTAGCAGCGACCTTTGGTTTACCCACCAACCCTCCAATCACAAGACTGCAGCCCCTCACCCCTTTGCGTATTGATAACACGAGATTACACTTTAAATGTTCGTGTTATACGACAAATTCAATTTTCGCGTGTCATAGAGACGCCATAGGTTTATATTGCGAACGGTTAAGGTTAGGCAGGGAACGGTTAGGGCTAGGTCAACACTCCAGTGTGGTTAACGTTAGGGTAAAGGTTAGGCTATAGGTGAACGGTTAGATATGGTTTTGGTTTACCTATAACGTATAGCAAGATAAACACAACATAGTGTTATATGTACGCCTTGGGGTGAAATCAGGCTGGATCTTGTCACATCAGAGATTGAGTGTTGATTTTGTTTATCAAAATGTATACTTTATATAGTGAAAAAAATATCTAATTTAAACTGCATGAATGCATTAGGCATCTCAATTCAGATATAGTTTCCATTAACTGAGGTTTTTGACCAAATAAATTATACATTTTTCACCAGTTACTTTTCAGAGTTGGTATGATTAGCCAAAAGACTAATTAGTGAAATAAATATAAAAAAATATAGCTTCCTGTCTAAATACAGCCTAAAACAGTACAAACATAGGCTAAAAACACAGGTTTGAACATGATATAAGAGGTATTCAAAGAATGTAACCTACCAGCAGTGATTCCATAAACGTAGTCTGCTGATTGTGATGTTTAACACTTTTACGCAACCAACTGTCAGTGCCTTTCGACTAATCAATGTGGTACAGATGAGGTATTTGTTTCGTTGTGCATTCCAACACCTTACATAACAACGGTAGACATACACTGCAGCATTTAAGGAGAGAGATTATCCCTTGTGCACGATAATTATTCTGCACATGAAAAGAACAACTGGAATAGAACTCAAGAACATTTTACGCTGCTGGTCAGCTATTTTAACTTTTCCTATAATGGACCAACCACAACACAATAGACAAACCACGTATCCAGGACAACAGACCCATCTTATTGTCTCAGTATCCCCAATGTAGTGCATTTATATTTACCCTGTTCAAATCATTTGAACCTATCTGAGTTCTGACTCGTATGCCATCTTTGGTAGGCTTTTTGCAGACCATTACCACAAGGCAATGTTTCTTTAGCTAGAGGAATATGGGTCAACCCCAGAGGAGAGTGTTGAAGAGGTGGGAGATGGAGTGGAGGGGGGGGATATGGATTTATGAGACAGAACATCGTCTGCTTTCTCCAGACAGCTATCTCTTGGGTCTGAAACGGAAGCTTTGGTAGGTAGCAGGCCTTCCTTTTCACGTTTCTTCTGTTTCATCCGGCGGTTTTGGAACCAGATTTTGACCTGAGTCTCGTTCAGCTGAAGTGCTGCGGCGATCTCCACACGCCGCGCTCGTGTCAGGTACTTGTTGAAGTGAAACTCCTTTTCTAGCTCTGTGAGTTGTTTGGTTGTGAAGTTGGTTCGGACGGTGTTGGGCTGACCCCCATATCCATACTCCCCTGATCTGCCTGGTGAACAGGAATAATGAATAGAAAACATGAGAGATACATGAACGTCAGAAAAACTGAAAGACAAGTAAAAATGATTAAGTGTAGATTTTAAATAGCGAAGCCTAACCTGCCAAGGTTTATTTACTTTAATGTTCAGACGTTTTTAAAGAAGCCTACATTTTCTGGTTGAAGAGCAATTCATACAATGGAGCGATGGGACGGATTCGAACCCATGCTGCAGCGTTATATTTGCACCACAGGTAGCAACTAGGCTGATGAACAACCATCCTAGACTAGATGCTTCGAACTTAACACATTATTTTACATTTATATGTTCAGATGCACAACGAAATAAGTTTTCCTCAATGCTTTCGTAATGCAATTTATTTTTATGCGTTCCTGAAGCCTTACTGGTGACCCATTAATACACCTGAAAGACATATTGCTGCATCCAAGCTGTTTATACCTTGGACAGGTGGATATGATGGTTGTGGCGTTAGAAAGGCTGTTTGCATTATGATGTGTCATATTCCACATCATCTTGAGCTCACCTTAAGGCGTACATGTTGTGTTTATCATGCTATAGAAACACCAAATTCAATTTTCGCGTGCTAAACATACATCCAACTGGCGTGTAATAGGTACGCTTATTTTTTGTGTTAGATCTAACCGTTCACGTAATCTTAACTCTAACCTTAACCACACTAGAGTGTTGCCTAACCTTAACCGTTCACTATATAACACCTATTCAATATAAACATCTGTCGTCTCAGCACGCAAAAGTGAAATTTTGGCGTATGAATAACACGAAAGTGTAAAGTGTAATCCCATGTTATCATTATGCAAAGGGTGAGGTTAGGTTGATAGTAATTATATTCCACTTTGCACTTGTGGTAACTTTCTTCAAAGTTTATGAGACCACGTGTTTTGAAAATTAACAAATGGCCGATCCATGTATTTACGTTTTGTTTTATGATTTCTAGGACGCATTGGTAAGCAACCCGAAAGAAGAGTTCTGACATCCACCTGCATTCACCTTTCCCATGAAGAATGACACCTACCTGTCTTGGGCGGGTTCCTCTTCACTTTCATCCAGTCGAAGGTCTGTGCGTTGGTGGTGCTCTCCGACAGGGGCGAGCAGCACGCATCAATGTGGGCCACATGCAAGGGTGACAGCGGGTTAGAGCACCCGGGAAAATGAGGCAGGTTCGCGTGCTCGTGCCCGCCTCCATACGTGGCATGAGAGTACTGGAGCTGACCCAGGGGCACGCCCCCGTAACCTTGGCGATGTTGTGGAACCATAGCTGAGGAAATGTTCCCGGAGTACATTAATGGGGCGCACTGGGGGAACCCCGTGGCCGACTCCACTTCCTGGTTTAGTGTGTAATGATTGTAGGTGGAACAGAAGCCTTGGGGTCCATAGCCTGAGCCGCAGGCCGGGTGTGCCCCGTAGGTTAGACCAAGAGAGCCACTAGGCGTCTGATAGGACCCGGTCTGGTGAGGTATGGCATCCGGGGAAGCCCTACTCGGTATGAAGCGCTCATCTGCCCCACAATTGTTCACGGTGACCGCGCACGACTGGAAAGTTGTTATTCCGTGATCGGAGTGAAACGCCCTCACAGAACAGGACCCGCCGTCGCCGCTCATCACCGAGTAGTCTAAAAAGCTGCTCATTGTAGCATCGTCTCAGCGGGAATGAGAGACCAGCCACAACAGGCCCGGTCTTCTGATGACTGTTTCACCCTAGGTGACTGTTCCCCGGTTCCCCCGCTTCATCAGAAAAGGGAGGGGGCAACAACGGGCGATATCAACGAAACCGTGAGTGGTCACGTGGCCCGGGTCAGCCAGTGAAGTGCTGGGCTGTGTCCCCTTAGCCATGACAGATTGGTGTTTGAGTGCGTATTTAAATTCCAAGCGCTCGTCGATCAAGGTGACGTGCTTCGGCACTAATGTATTAGCGGAGCAAACAATGATTCTGGAAGCAGAAGACAGTGGACAGCGCTCTGGTCGCATGCAGAGCAGGGAACTGAAAACAAGGCTTCCGCTAACCCGCATTGCCCTGATGACGTGACGGTCAGCCGGCCACCCTCTACGGAAACGACCCCGTTGTAACTTCAGAATGCACTAGGTAAGGTGGCATTTCAAGTTGCACGGAGGAGAAATATGTAAATATAACGGAATTAGGGTCTGAGAAGGAGTGTGTGTGTGTGTGGGGGGGGGGGGGGGACATGCGCGTGTGTGTGCAAGTGGTTGTCAGTCAACATCCTCAGCTGGTTGTCATGGAGACGTTAGTCCTGTGGAGCAGTGGCTTCCTATTGCATTACTCAACTGTGGGGATTGATGTTATTATTTTGGTCTGTACATCCATAGCCTATATTAAATTAGGCTAGTTCTTATCTTTATTGATATATTTATATATATATCAATTAGCCTGTTTTTATCATAAAGTATAGCAAAGCCAGATGGCTCAGTGTTTAGGGAGTCAGTTAGGGAGCAGGTTCGATACCGAGTGGGCCAGATGTCGTTGTGTTCTTGATCAATGCATTTTATGCCTGCTCCAGGACATGTCCCTGTACTGTTCACTCTCCCTCTGAGCCTATAGGTACTGAAAAGATCCTAAGAATATTTCACCAATCAAATTTATAAAAACACCACAATTGAAATAATGTTGCTTTAAACCCCAGTCTGCAGTGTATAGGTTATTTATTTTAAGTCTCAGTCTTTTTTATTAAGCATGTACAGCTACACTAATTTAATAAAACAAGGTCCGTCTTTAAGGCTCCTGCAGCCTGAGGAGATGGCGTCTTGATTATCCTTTATGAGGCCGTTTGATTAAATCGTCTACTGACTGTCGTGTAGAGAGGGTTGGTAAAGGAGATGGGTATGCCCCCTCCTCTCACACGTATTTTCTAGCACGAAGTCACACGTGACCATATTTCACACAACCAGAGAGAGTAGAGTGAGGAGGGGGAGAGTGAGAAGCAGGCGTCATAACCGTGCGCCCCTACTGGATTATAAAAGGATTTCATTTGGTGGTTATTCTAACATCAACCGCTATTACAGTCTCCTTTGCTTTTCTTCTCAGTGGTATTCTCCCACTCAGCTTACTTCAAGTTAAACTTCAAAAGAAATACCCGTCATATGAACGCAAAAGGGGCTTAGTCTTTCAGAGTAAAAAAAAGGCACCCCGCAAGAGTCCTAGCAAAGTTAAGGAGAGTGCCATGCGCTCTCGCATTTACGCTTACCCTTTCTCCCTTCATGGTTTCTCTACAGCAGTGCGTAGGCGCAGTATTGAAACTCTTCTCCATGCGGTAGAAGTTCCAGA
>JACXGM010000579.1:22990-69480 GCA_016801145.1 Umbra pygmaea
CCCCCCCCCCCCCCTTAATATCCTGACAACTATTTTTTTCTACCCCCCCACATGGCACTTTCCCATGAAGTCCTGTTATCAGTCTAATTGTTATCATGTTCGGCAGAAGAACACAGTCTTCAAAGTAAATCTGTATTTTCCAGATGTACAACCCGCCCATAGGGCATTGCCACGTATAGTGCAATTCCAATTTCTGGATTTGATGCCTACCTTTTAATTACAAATTAATTAGAAAATGAGGCTGTATTTAGGCCTGTGTGATAGTTCTCCTTAAATCTCATTCAATTTGAGACTACAAATTATTTTGTATGCATTTCTCCAAGGATATGGATAAGTAGCCTATATTTCTATTTACAACACACAACGTTTAATAGCCGAAGGCCATTTTGCCGTAATAGGCTGTTATGAAAAAGTAAACGATATCAAATGCATTTCTTGGAATATAGGCTATCCAAACGCTTTAGAAATTTAAATTAAAAGGTATTCTTAAACAAAACAAAAAAAGAACGTTCAAATTGAATAGTAGCTAGGCTAGATATCTTGCAGCAGCCTGTTTTTAATTAGGCTACTTTTACAGCGCAAATGGGAGGGAGTGGAACTGCTGCTGCCTGCTTCCCTGCACGCTTGGAGGGCCCGCCTGTATATGAACAGCTATAAAAATGAATTAGTACTACCAAACGCCTACGAGGATTCTGCGTTTTTTTTGGCACATCCTATGCGACAACAATACAATGTTTTTTATTCGTGCATTGTTGATAACAAGGGGTCTCTTTTATGCATTTCTTATTCATGACGGGGTTTGATTTATGAGCTCAAAGGAAACAATGTCTTGACCATTTGCCTCCACATAGTGAGCGAACGCTTCATGCTGGCGCTAGCCTAGCATGTTTTCAAATCTACTTCACTTTACTAAAAGTCAAAAGAGAATTTCCTCCCAAATGTATTGTAGCAGTCGATAGAATTTACATAATAATCACCTCAGACCTGCATGGATTTGGATAAACCTTTTTCCAATTTGCCCATTTGTTTTTATATAAATGTTAACCTTTATTTTTTTACTAATCAAAACTTTACTAATATTGCTAATATTAACCGAATTCACGAATAGTTATATATTTAAATCAGTTAAATTAAATTAAAATTATCAATACATTTTGAACCTAACAAAATGGGTGAATTAAGATTATTACCAACATATTACCAATGTTTATAAAAAATATGAACCAAAAATGAAATATTACTAAAGTACTATTTAGTAAAGTACTAAAGTACTATTTAGTAAAGTACTATTTAATATTTTATTAAAGGAACTATTAAAAAGTTAATGTATCGTCAATTCTCTTTCCTATATTGGTTTATATTTTCTTTTGGGATAAAATGTATTTTATAAACATTAGCCTACGGTTTAAAAAGGTTTAGATAAAATAAATAATCCAACACAGTCTTGCAAATTCCTTATTGCAAGTCAGATTTATTCTAATAAAAATATCCATGGTATTGTAAGCTATACAAAAATAAAAGGATCAGAATTCATTGTGCATATTTTCACATAGTTTACCCATAATATTGCATCTTAAGTAATCACGTATTTTTGTAATTGTAGGCCACAATTGTATATTCTTACCTTGAATTAACCGACTAATCAAATACTCAATAAAAGCCCATATGCCGATCATATCAAACAGTATTACGTTCATGATTACACAATTTTTTTTCTATAGATGTTCTTGATTCAAAGTCTTGTTCGAATTTATTTGATTTGCTCAGTAGCTCAGATGCTGCAAGTCAATTGTAGTCAGGGACTCCGAGAAAAAGTAGAAGTTGTCCGTAGATAGGTCCAGATTGTCCACCGAGTTATCCAGGGATTCTGACAAACTGGGCGAAACTGCATCAGAAAGGTGAAGGCAAGAATCCGAAGAGAATACTTGAAAGTCGTGTATTGAGACGTCCAGGGCCGCGGGACTAGCGCCATTGTCCGGGCCAGATGCAGAGCCTGGGCCTATTGTTGACACGCAGCCTGGAACAGTGGGTGACGGGTTGGGGAAATGTTTTAGATTTTTGTCATTGCTGCTTAGTTGCGAAACAGCATAGGTTTGGGCCTCTCCATTGTGTGGCCCAACATTCTGGAGTTGCTGGGAAGAAATGAGAGATTTCTGCTGAAACGAGCAGATCTCCTTTTCCATAAGAGCCCCAGTCACTGTATTTTCGCTCTCTTCAAACAGTGAGCCTTCATCCTCCTCTTCCTCCTCTTCCTCAGTCTGGTTCCCGTCCTCAGTGTTCGGCCCTTTTCCCCCGCCATTGTGGTTCTCCTTGCAATGGTTTTGCCTCTTGTGCTTCATCCGCCTGTTCTGAAACCACACTTTGACCTGCCGCTCGGTGAGGTCCAGCAGAGCGGCTATCTCCACTCTCCTCGGTCGGCACAGATACTTGTTGAAGTGGAACTCTTTCTCCAGCTCCAGGAGCTGGGTGTTGGTATACGCAGTCCTCAACCGCCGTGACCCCCCTCCTCCACTCTCTAGAATCTCAGGGGATCCTGAAAATAGGAGCATATAAACAATATAGTTGAAGAAGCGTTAATACACGAGCTAATGTTTTCACCAGATCGCATTTTTACCAACATAGACACAATCCATCAGTGACCTATTCAACAGTGGTTACTGCTGCAAAATGGCCGCTCATAGAGTACCACCCAATGCATCCCTTTCTCCACAAATTATTGCAATATGCATATCGATACATAAATGCACACTATTATGCTAAGTCCCGTTTATAGTGCATCATATATCTAACTAATATCCCTCTAGGCCTACAGCAGAGAGAAAGAGGGGTATTGTGGTCTCGGCTTGTATGCTACTAATGAATGCGCCAGCTGCCCAGCACAGCTACACTACTCCATCACTCTTCATTACTGTCACACATCAAAACTCTGGCACTGCTCAGCGAGGAAGGGCAACGTGGAAATCAAATAAATCATTTAACATTACTTAACTTTGCCCAAACTTTTAAGATGAGTATATTTGCAATATGAGAATTAAACTGATAATTGTGCAAATATGAATTTATAATAGACACTGCAACTTCGTAAGAGTCTACCCACTTTTTGGTTGTTAGAAAGTGCATTATGCAGTTAAATTATCGTTTAAAACACCCACCTTTCGGGGAGAAGCATACAGGTCCACTCGTTATGGAAGTCGCTGTGGAATTCGGCAGGTGATTCTTCTTGGAGGCTTTCTTCTCGCGCATCCAGGGGTATTCCGGGGGTAGGGAGGCGGTAGGCAGCGGGCTGTATCCATCGGGGTTGTGTCTGGGCCGGCTGTGCCTCGGGTGGCTGCCCGGGTTGAGGCTAGGAATGGTCTGCTCGAAAGGAGGAGGAATCAGTGTCGAGCGTGAAAGCGTCGAGCTCTTGATTGATGAACTTTGAAATGAATCACCGACAGGGGGGAAAGATGTCAGACACTCAGCGAGCGACGGCTGACTATTGATGAAACCACTCTCTCGCTCGAATTCGTAATTCATCTCCGCTCGCTGAGAGCCGAGGAAAGTTTGCTGTGCGTATTTTTATAAATGAGAAAGATAAAGAAATAATACAAAAAACTCTGCTGGTGGCTTTTTTTCTAATACACTGATTACAGCCGTATAGGGACCGAGCTACTATTAAACTATTGAATTCATGGAGACAAGGTTGAAATTG
Source organism: Umbra pygmaea (assembly GCA_016801145.1). NCBI lineage: Eukaryota > Metazoa > Chordata > Actinopteri > Esociformes > Umbridae > Umbra > Umbra pygmaea. The sequence continues at coordinate 26,682 of JACXGM010000579.1, forward strand.
GAACGAACGGCCTGTCACATGATTACTTCTGCCCAATGACAATTTGGTGTTTTACCAAAAGAAGCCACTGTCTGCGTGATTGATCCAAAACTCTTTTGAAGATCGCCGTGTCTCTTTAGGGACGACTGTTTTTATTTACACAATTTTCTTGCTCCAGTTTATCGTCCCATAGCTTCCACTCAACTCCACTAAGCTATAAACGTGATTTTGGAATGGCCGCCTGCACACAGTGTGAAAGGGAAGTAACTAGCTGCCCAGTGCACGGGCTCGTGCACTCCTATTTTCTAGTATTGTTTGAATGTGTCAAGAGAGAACGCCCCCGCACCACAAAAATCACACCAGTAGCTACACGTTATGCCTGCGGTCATTAGCAAACTTAGTCATTCATATAGAGGTCTGTCAGAAAAAAACACCCCAAAACTGATATTGAGAGCTCCTGACAGCAACAAACCTTGACAATCTAATGTGTTTCAACGCGGTAGAACTAACCATACAATTTAGACTGTGTGGTTTAATATATTTTGGGATGAGAATCATTCAAATCAGCAATAGCGAAGTTTGCCCATGTATTTACAATAAACTATTCACTCTGTTCATACACACTTGTCATCGTTAAAAGTGAAAGCATACCTGGGTGGTTTATTTGACAATGATAATTAAACAGTCATTTACATCCCGCTTGACAGGTATGATTTCACTTTTCAGAAATACACGTGCCGCCACTGGATGCATGCTTAATATATATAATAACAGTGCGTAAACATTGCTATATGTGTTTTGAATTAATCCTATTTATAGTGTATACATTCTAGAATTAGGGTTTCATTGAATTGAGCCCTTAGTGTTTAATGCATATATAGATGGTGATGGCTACTCATTGAAATTATATAATATTATACAAACATACAGATGCATGGACTAATGGCCACAACATGGCAGACATGTATACGTATTAATTTAAATATCACATAACGCCCAAATACCAATGATCATGAGTGCAGGGAGAGAGGGAGAGAGCGTATCAGATGTATCTCAGATGTGAAACTGAAGACAATGACATGCACACTAAATATATTATTTCCATCGCTGGAAAAAGGCAACCTTTAGGCAACCACTCTGCATATATTACAATACATTATAATTCCATTTGCACTAAAACAACTTAAGATAGGTTTATGCATCAACAAAAATGCATGAAGTATATCGTTGTTCATGCAGCTACTCCAGGGGTTTCCCCGGATTGGGTGGGAAAAATATTAGAATGGGAAAAAAATATCTTTAAACTTCAACCTTATTTCTTGAGTATTTGTAATATATCATGGTGCCATAGCAACGCTTAAAATAAATTCCGACAATTGAAATGGGTCATGTTACCAACTACATTGAAGAGAGATTATGTAGAAGGAAATGTGTATTGACTTCACTCGTTGGGTTATGTGTAATCTGTAATGGCCACTTTGTGGATGTTTTTCGTCAAACAGCCAGTATAACTATAGTATGTTTTATTCTTCAGGGGAAAAACTGGAAGACTGAGTGGGAGAGAGGATGAAAAGAAGTGGTAGGCCTCGCTCAGATTATTGCTTATATACCAAACAAAGAATCCTGGAAGCCTGCGCGCGATCAATCTTACTCGCCAAAAGGTCTGACAGCTCGGTGCCCTCAGAACACATTTAAGGCTTCTAACTCTCCCCCAGATCAAATGCAGCCAGGAAGCGGCTAGAAACACTGGCCACTCTGATTAGAACACTTTTCTGTTCACAGTCATTTTTTTCTCTCGCTTTAGAGATGTTTTAAAACATTAAAAATAAAGGGGAAAATGTGCAGACGGCCGATAATGCGCATAAACGGTGAGTAGGCAAAACAAAAATCTCCATTGCATTTTCTTCCAGGATAAAAAAGGAAATATGTCTCCGTTTACAGAAAAAACATATTTTCGTTGGAGCAAACGGGTGGGTTTGGTGTTGGTGATTAAAGTGTGTAGAAAAGTACAGGGCTGCTAAGCAGACGGAAGGCTTTTGGAATTACGCATAGGCTAAGCTTTGTGTGCGAAACAACGAGTGGGTGGCGTCTTTGAGCCTTACGCAGACCTACACATTTTATTTCAAGGGAACTAGAAGAATTATTTAAGACCCCTTTCTAACAGAGGGAAATATAATAAAAGACAATTCCTTATTTCAGTTAGAAAAGAATTTACACTGCATTTAACTATATGGGTCAAATAATTGCTATTTATCTGTATGTTTGGGTGCTTTGGATCCAAAGTGGCTCAATGTATGCTGACAGACCATATTTCAATTGTTCAATGTTCCCCTGCTAACCATATGTCAAGATCAGTAGAGGGCTTGCCAGATAATAGCAGTCCGTTTTTGTTGTCATTTTAATAAATACATTCGGGTATAGTTTTTGTAAACATTTGCATAATCTTAAAAAGCATTTGATGGCAATTATGTGGCTCATGGCATTGAATGTCGAATTGTTTTGGCTTATATTGACATATTTCATCAACCAGCTCATTAGAACATTAAAAATAAAATTGTGAATGTAGTTAACGTTATTTAAAATAGTATACCTTTGGCTATTTGATAGACCATTTTTTATTTTGTTTTGAGTAAATTTAAATGTGGGTAGCCCAGAACGGCAGGGTTAAACATTGACATATGTTTTAAGAACATATACAGGGTATTATCTTCATAATTATTCTTCTACATTGCACAATAATATAATTTGATATTATGTCGATTATGAAAATATGTCGATTCACACATACTTAATGCTTGTAATTAATTAATTAATTACAACTATATGCAGGGAATCCTGCTCCACAAAGGCAAATATTGTTGCATTAGATATCTTATCCTATATTTTAAATGAGTAAGAAGGTCCTGTATTACTTCCTATTAATTTCAGTCTAAATTGCATTCGTAAACAACTGTAATAATGAGCTTGAGGCAATTGTGGTAATTCTGTAGGGACATAATTTTTAAACATTGGGTATAATTCCGACTGACTGAACGTATGGCTATCAGAACAGTTTTTTTGCACTAACAATTTATGATTTTCACTATCCTCTCCTAACAGATACTACTGAAGCTCCGTCCTGTATTATTATGGATGTGGCTACGCGAAGAAGGTTCGGGAACAAGGCCATGAACACAGGTTCTAGTGTGCACAGGATTCATGAAGGAAACCAAACCAAAGGCACTTTTCTCGTGATTTGTCACTACTATTAAATTAAATAGCACTTTGAATGTGTAACGGTATTACCTGTTGTTGAGATAAAACAATTTAATTAAAATAATGACAACAGTTTTTTTTACTGAAGTCTTATTAGTATGGTTATTACCTATTCATATTTAGGAGTCTTTCGGCCGCATGTGGGCCTATGTTCCTGCATAAAACGTATTGTTTGTGCCACTGTGTTCAAATATCCTCAAAATTAAGGTTGAAAAATGCATTTATATTTAAATTCATTTATTTATTCGAACTGGAGCAGCATGGAATGTATGACACTGAAACAGAAACTTGGTGATATCTGGAATATTTTTTTCAATAAAGAAATGTCTAATGACTCTACTTCCTTTCAACCTTATTGCATGATTGCTTGATTTACATTCGAAGAGAAGTAATATAACTCATTGAAGAAAAAACAGTGTGCTGCAGAATTTCATCTGTCTGTCTGGCTTCTGTCTGAAGTCTACAGGTAAGAAGTGGAACTAAAGACTTGGCATTGTTCCAATATCCTTCCTTACGACATACAAAGAGCAGGGGGGGGGGTCAAATATTACTAAGTAACGTAATATTACGTCAGAACAAAATAAATAACATTTAACAGTCCAACAAAACACAGGCAGGTTAGGTCGTAGGCAAGAGCTCAGACCATTTTTGTTTAAAGCTTGTGTTAAAAATACCTGCTCATGTTTGCTACCAAGGAGCCTTCCACAAGTGCAACAAAATGCAAACAATTATTCAAATGCGGATAAATAAAAAACGAACATAGTCACATTAAAAGAATACTATAAAATTTGTTCATAAACCCTGTTTGATTTTTGTTTTTAGAAACAAATTAAAGATTAAATAGGTCTATTGATGTACCCCGGCGCGTCATCTCAGGGAAAAATAACACTATAGCAAATAGAGGGAACATTTCAATCAAGAGGGATTAGCCTACTGTTATATTCTACTTCACACATTAAACTATACAAAATAACAAACATAAACAAGAGAAAGTGAAAGAAACTAAGAAAATAAACAAAGCGATGGTGGTTCTGGAGGTAAGACAATGGGGCGGAGTGATCCTGTCTGTATCCTGGCTACAGATGCGTCAGTTTGGGCGCTTCCTGAATTCTTCCCTGAGAGTAATGCGGCGTAAGGTCTGTGTACGTCGGGTTCGGATCACACACTCCGTGATGGCGACTATTGCCCATAGTAATTGCTCCACTGTAGTCCATGTTTGAGGACGGCGGGTGCGATAGGTGAGTCAGGCCGAAAATGGAGCCCCCGTTGTTGGGCATTGAATCGATGTAACTTCCACCTACATACACAGGGCTGCCCTGCTGCAAGTGCGTCCCATAGCTGCCATTGCTATGGAGAGGAAGCGCGTCATATTCGGGCGTGGCCGAGCCGCCAGTCCCGGGATACCTCTTCTGAGAGGGAGGGCAGTTGTTTAGGGAGCTGTTCAAGGGTGAGGGATATGACGTGGGCATACCATATGCAGTGTTGGGGGGCTTATTGTAAGACGTTGGTGACTGGGACTCGTAGGAAACACTGTTAACCAAAGAATGCATAGAGTTAAGGTATCCTCCACCCGCGCTACCGGGGGATGGGCCAAGGGGGCTCCGAGGGGACTGTCCCCCGGGAGAGGGCATCATACCACATCCTTTCTGATCCTTTTTATACTTCATCCTGCGGTTCTGGAACCAGATCTTAATCTGCCTCTCCGTGAGGTTTAGCAGGTTAGCCATCTCGACCCTGCGGGGTCTGCAGAGGTAACGGTTGAAGTGAAACTCTTTCTCCAGTTCAACTAGTTGTGCGCTGGTGTAAGCAGTCCGGGCTCTCTTGGACGCTGCAGACCCTCCCGGAGGACTCTTGTCTCCAGGGCAACTTTCAACTGCGCGGAAAAGGGAAAGGAAGACGGTCAATCAGTAACCAACACCAGCAGGAAGCACATGGACAAGTTCCAAAGAACGACGAGTACATATAGCTGATTACACGTTCCTCCACATGAACCGTTTCAAATACACATATCATTTAGAGGTCTACAAACGTATATACATCAGATATGTCCCCAACAGTGGGTTGTCCCAACCAGACTGTGTACATTACTAATACAATTAGGTATAGCTATATATATATATATATATTTAGCCTAATTATGTCATGTAGAGGACAGATATCGCAACTGTTCAATCAATAAGTGTAAAAGGCCAAAAATATTTTTTGTTTGTTTATTTGTATGGTGGTACACATAAAAATGTATGTGTCTGTTAAAACGAAAAGGTAGGTACGTTTATCCTCGTATTTACCACTGGAGCTTTTTGACCCACATCTTGCTCCGTACTTAAACAGGAACGCACACATTCAGTAGAAGCCTATGTGTTCCAAAACCGGTAAGGTAGAGCTCGTCGTCTGTTCGATGAGTCTCACCTTGCTGAAGGGCTGGTACTCAGAACAAGGTATTGGTCTATAGTTATCGTTTAGGGCAGGCTGCCAACACATGATCATTTTCACTACTAGCAGTCGTTTCGGCGAGAGAGTATAGAATGAATAGAATGATTGAGATTATTTATATATGGGAAATCAACATTTTCATATATATTTACTATAGTAATACACTATAGCTACACTGAAAAATATAGTCGTGGTATGACGCATACAATCAAAATACAAAACATCTAACAATAAAATAAGTACATGTTTCGTTGATCAGGAACTCTGTGATTAAAATAATTGTCATACGTTTGTCAAAAAGCAGTAATAAACGATTTTGTATACCAATATTTAGGCCAACGTTTGAAGCAGTCCCTTTGGCATTAGTCTTGTCAGACTTGTGATAAATTGTATTCAGTAGACCTTCTGGATGCCTGGATGCCCCCCTTTTTTCACTGTTCATATTTATATATATTCCCAAAAGTTGGACATAAATAGGTCCACTAGCCTATGGAGACAATATGATTTGGTAGGGCCATGGGAATGTAATCATCTTTGAACTTTAGGTTACGTCGTTGGTAAACAACTCTTAGCTCTTGATATAGACTGTAATCAAAACAAGGGAACAACTGTTTTAGCATGTTTGTTTCTTGTCCTGCATGGAGCGTTACGTGCTAAGGGTCAGTGTGTGATGTTTATTCTAGCAACAATCAACAGCGAGAGCATACGGACAACAAATGGTGGAGCAAGGCCACAAAGAATACATAGCTACCGTATAGCATATTAATGCTAGAAGAAAATTGAGGTAACAATGGAGAATAATTAATTGGTATATAACATCGTAATAGTCTAAATCTGGATAGCCCTCTAAGCAATTGAGGTTGAAAAGACGTTGAATAGACGTTGAAAAGACGTTGAATAGACATTAAAAAGATGTAATTCAAAATATTTTTCTCAGTGTGAGATATTAAAAAATATCTAAATGGCATAGGCATAGGTAATTAAAAGCAGCATTATAAAAGTTGAACAGTAATATTTGTGAAAGGAATGTTTTAGATTAAGAAAATACATTTCTGCGAAATATATAAATAATCCATTATTAGAGTATACCCGTGGTTGGCTCCTATGACGAAAAGAGATGTAATTGGTGAAACATATAACTGTGTCACGCATATCAGTGGGTCACAGACTACATAATTTACACAGGAATATTGAGATGTATTTCCACAGGTGTGTCAGTATGAGTGGGGGTTTATAGATGATGTATACCTGAGCTGGAGCTACTGGTTTTAGGCTTCTGGTTCTGACGGGACTCCTTCATCCATGGGAATATGTTCTTGCGGGTGGTTGGGGTCGGAGAGCCACGCACAGAGCTCTTTGAGTTGGGTTGGCTGGTGCCGTTGCTCGTGTTCTGGATGAGGGAGCCAGGGGACTGGGACTGGGAAGGCGGTTGCTGGACAGACACCAGCACCTGCGGTTGATTGTTTTCGGTGAGAACGGGTGGCTGCACCGCCTGGATGGTAAGGCTCCTGTCGCAGGTTTCCGCCATCTCCCCTGGCTTCTGCATGGCGACTGAGCCGTCAGGGGACTGCAAGGAGCAGGCGGGTCGATGGTACTCACTTTCCACATGAGAGGCCCGGGGATATTGGACCTGATTGGCATCATAACTGAAGCCATTTGCGCTTTGATACGGGTAGCCACTGTAAATTGCAGAGCTGTCGTAGTAGGTTGCCTTTTGCATCTCGCCGTTTCCCAATATTTATTTCAAAAACTGACAGGGTCTTGACACCCTTGTAGAATAACATTGGCCCTTGGTCACGTGACGCCTCTCCGCCAATGGCCTCCTCGGGCGAACCTAGGGTTACAAGAAGCACGGTGAGGAGAAGAAATGGTAGCGATCCATCTTACTTTTCAATACAGGGCTGACACCAGAGACTATGAAGGCAAAATAAGGGCAACAGTTCTCTGGCTATTACCGTTTACCTTATGGTTAACAACACAGGACACAAAGGCATCCACAAACCTCACATCACCATCTGCCCTTATGCCAACTGCATCAACTGCCCTACGATTATACAACCACAATTGTCCTATGGTTATTGGTGCTAAAATGCTAAAAAACATTATCCAGTTTGGCAAGAATAATCACACCAACGGTCTAATATTGTACAATATGTCTAAATGATTGGTTGGGTTGCAATTTAGGTGTATTATATTCCATATATTATTATTAGGCCTACTGTTATTATATATTATAATTTCAGTTTGAATACATTTAAAATCTTTTATAATCGTGGGACGGAATGTCGCTATATATTTTGCAGTTTCTCTCTCAAGAGCAGGCTAGAACTTCACACATTGTGCTGTAGCCTACCCCAGCGCAGCCACCTGGCAAAAAGCATAAACAGCCACATTCCCCAGTTTTTTTTGCTGCATGTGTTTGTAGAAACGAGATGGATGAAAGGGCCTGGAGAAAACCTGAAAAACCGGGTGCGGGTGGGCATCGGCGCATCTCCATGACCACGAAGTGAACTTCCCTAGCAGGCCCATAATAATGGTTCCTGTCGATGCTGTCGGAGCGGGCGCCGGTCCCAGTGATGTATGGGGGTCACTAGGCCGAGACGGCGCACTGCAGACAGGCGACCCGGTGAAGAGCCAGGCTACCGGTATGTGGCTTGGTATTCAGGCAAAAAGAAATTTGGGAAGTGCCCTGCAGCTAAAGGCATACACTCAAAGAATAGGCCAGCAATTTTGGAGCCAATGATAAGAGATGCCCAACGTCTGTTTGTAATTTATGCAAACTGGAGTTGGTTATAAATTATTAAAATCGATCACATTTTAATTGATAGGCATGTTTTTCGACATTCAATGTGGGCACATTCACATCGTTGTAAAAAATGCAATAGGATTCCTGTAGAGAGATTCAAGTATTCATTTGTTAAGCACTACAGTCAGAAAAAGCCAGTATTACAGCATTTCAAATTCACCATGTTTGTATAATCCAACAAAGCAAATTCCAAATTAATAAGTAACTCTACACAGCAATATATAGGTATAAAACAAGTTATTATGACCAGGCTTCCTAGCAAATAAAATATTAAATATGTTAGTGTGAAAAATATATGATTGAAAATATAAAAATCGTATTGCCTATTAAGGCATATATATTTATATGTATTTATATATATATATATATATTTTTTAAATATATATTTGATATATATTGGCTCTAATGTTATTATTACAACATTTAACAATTACCCATAATATATATATATATATGTTCAAAATTTCATTTGAAATATATTGGCTCTAAAATTACTTATTGGCTCGATTACTACAGCCTTTAACAATTACCAATATTAATAAAACTGATATTAATAAACCAATTGAATTGTGTCAATTAAAAAAACAGCACATATGATAGCCTACATATGCGTATATGTATGTATGTATGTATGTATGTATGTATGTATGTATGTATGTATGTATGTATGTATGTATGTATGTATGTATGTATGTATGTATGTATGTATGTATGTATGTATGTATGTATGTATGTATGTATGTATGTATGTATGTATGTATGTATGTATGTATGTATGCTGTTATTTCTTAACTAGGCCTAGCACGTTGCACCACAATTGCCCTCAACATACCGCAGAATGAAAATAAATATTACATCCTATCATCACATCGGCTACTAAGGCAATGTTCCGAAAACCATGCAGCAGAAAGCGTTTTGAATCATTTCTAAAATTAATATTGTATGGGGGAAATACAACTTGAAAACATGACAGAGAAGAGAAGAAAGAAACGAGCTCCGAAATCTCAGCCTGTGCTCCGGACGAGAGAGAAATCTGGCTGCCTGTGAGTGAACTCTTCCTGAACCGAGGTGTAAGTCATACGGTGATAAATCACCACGCGACACAAACTCCTTCATTTACAACTGAGAGAGAGACTATTTCTGGCCTGCTTACCGTATCCTCTGACGACGAATGCAGACCACAACGCAATATTTTCTCATTCAGCGACGAAATCGATCAAAACAGTAGTCCAGAGAAAAAGTTTAAGCAAGCGAACTGGGATAGAAGCTGCAACAGACTACGCCTAGGATTTACAAGACCCATCAGCCACACAAAAAGGCGAAGAGGCGAAATGCTCTGTGTAGCCTTTAGAAGAAACGATATCCCATTTTTTCTGTCCGACGTGGAAATGTATACTAGCAGGCGCGAGCACTCGGGTCGCCCTGATAAGCGCTATCTGCCCTCGCGGTTGAACTTATCACATGCTAGAGCAGTGCCAATGCCTCATACCTAAATTAAACCTAGCTATGGCTATGCTGGACTATGCGTTCTTGCAGACATCACCAGACCAGTGAACTCCCTCGAAACATAGCGTCACCATAGACAAGAACAATTATGCAAATGATCTAGCGCCTTGAACACAGAAAGCCACTTCAAATATTGTGTCTCTCCTCCCCCACCACGATAAAGTACTAGGCTATGTTTTTACAAAAACATGAACACCAACCACCTCAGTGTTTTATTGCGTTATGCGTTATTTATTAAACAAAGAATCGAAAAATAAATAGATTGAGAGTGAATCTCTTTATGTAGCACACCAGATGATAACGAAACATTACCATTACTATTAGAGGCATAAAGGGCGGCCATTCACAACTTAATCATTAACCAACATTTTTTGTAGTCCATCAACGCAGCTGGGAGTGTTGGTCGTGTTGTTAGAAACTTTTCACTAATACCAAAATTTCGGTAATATCGTATATGTTTGTTTCCTGAATGGCTAGACAATAAATAAGTGATTCGTTTACGAACTGCGGACGCCGCTGTTAAATTCCTGATTTGGAAAGAACCAGAAGAAAGACCCAACTCGGGCTCTGAGTGATATATTTTGACAAAAGTTACACCTTCAAACGTGAAAACAGAGGAGGATGAGTAGATGGTAGAGGAGCAGGGAGAGAGACACACCGAGAGCAATGGGGAATCCCTGAAGTGTTTCTTTTGTGGCCAAAGAAGCAAGACCTATGTTGTTTTGCATGTTCAGGCAGTAAACGCACTGCTTCTCTTGTCGTCTGAGGCCGCATGAAGGATGGATAAAAGGACAGCTTCAGCAATACAATAAAAAGGTAGAACACGGAAGGCGTGGGATGGTGAGTGGGACAAAAATTCACGTGTGAGTTTTTTTTTCTGCAAACGCTGTCTTTCTTTTTCAAAGCAGCATAGTCCTTGGTATAATTATTTACTCCTTTGTGTTAGTGGGAATTGCTGAGTCGTGATTTTGCTTAATTTGAGTTGTAAGGGTATAGATGTCATGGTGTTGGTGGGAACAGAGTGCTGACTGATACTAATAAAACATTGACTAATAAAATTCAGAAACATCTTTGAATTTAAAAACAATTTTGCTACCTTTACAGCAAGTGTAGTTTACAGCCCACACGCTAAGGCAGTTGGTTTCAGATACTAGATGGATTTTTGAACGGAGCCGTCGTTATTAGAGAGACAAATTACATTACAAAATACATAGAGAAGATAACGAATTATAGCTTTCAGGCGTTTGGTATCAACGTTGCACACTTTGTAGAGATTAGTCTGTGTGTAGGCAAACATGTGTGCGAGTGTGCTGAAGTATAGGCGTGTGTGTTACTTCTAAACATTTAATAAGGAAAGATATGACCATCAAGCACTACTAACAGAAATCGATATTGACATAATATGGACTTACCGTGTCTCGCGAACACCGTAAAATGGCAGGGATTTATTTTGGCAGCTTTCTGAAAAAAATAAACGTTACATTAGCCAATGTTTTCTAAATAAACGTGAAGTTACAATATGCTACCAAACACTGACATGGGATGTTGACATCGATACTAACAATATGTAGCCTATTGTATAGCCTTACTACAATATATCCAAAAGGGAGTAATACAAAACTAACTACTAGTGAACTAGATTAATTCATAATTCACAAAACACAATTAGTCATTCGTATAAAAAACTAAATTCACAAAATGTGGAAAAAAGGCATTTTAATAAATACAATTGCAAAACATCCTCCAAATGTAGGTGCAGTGTGTCTAAATGTAAATACAGCATCAACTTGTAATACTTTGCAAGAATAAATATAATATTAAAAAGACATGTTATCTAGTTCACATTAATATACGAATAAATGTATATCTGAAATAACCAAAATATTGCTTGTAGGAAAATATGTGTCAAAATCAACAACCATACTTCTAATAAAATTACAAAACTAACCGGGAAAACAAAAAGAAGCTGGCACTACTGTTGTAGGTTTCTGTTTTTGTGTCAATGTTTTTCTACCTATGGAATTGGATCGAATAGTCATTAGCTCCCTCGCAACCGCTGCCCCAAGTCCCCGCGCCCATAAATCACACACGAGCGCCGTGACCTCAGCGCGGCCGCACTGTCCTGGATGGCACTCCGTCTTCCATTATATCCTCGTTTCACTGGCGGAGCAGCACAACCCCACAGCTTTTCTTTACTTTTGATTCACCTCAATTTGATTTATGTTTTCAAGAAAGCTCACTTATAACACCACGAATTGATTTATTTAATTGGGAAAGGATTACACCATGAGCAGGGCGGCATTACTGCTTTCGCCTCATCTGTAAGCTATGTTTTCCTTCTAACATACATTACAACAGCTGGCGTTATTTACAAAATGTTATGTAGGCCAAATACGAATTTGACGTATGCTATCTGTGGCTATGAGTGTCTTATCCGCAAACGGCTTTATTGAAGTATGATATATGTATTGATCATTCCCAGCTATAGCTCTGATTAAAATAAAACTGAATATAAAATACATAATAAGTGAAACTTTATTGTAATACCTATGAACTAACTCCAATGAAATTATGTCCATGGGATGGGGAATTGTTGTGTGGACTTGAAGGCAAGCAAATTATGCTCACAAAGTGAATGACATAGGCTATTATTGAAGTTATGATTCATGTATTTCATTTAAGTCGACAAAAACTCCAACAAAGTAAATATCAATAAACTTTTTAAAGATGTTCCAGTCCTAATATTCCAGACAGGCAAAATCAGAGTCTTTTTACTGACCTCTGCCTTGTGCGGTAATAACTCACGACAGTTATGAACAATCGGCGGAAATACCTCAAAATAAAATCCATCCTCCTTAAGCAAGAGCTTTTATTCTGTCCGCGTGGAAAAACATATCCGTCCCGTGACAACAGTATACCATCCACAAAGCAAGAGACCCTCTCTATCTCGCCCTGTCTCTCCCTCCTTACTCTCCTCGGCAAAAGTCTACAAAGCCCCGACTCCACTCAGGGAAAATGCGGGGACGTGCTTAATCAGCATAGTATGGCCAGACCAGGGCTCTGGTTCTCTCCCCGTGCCATAACGCTCCGCGGTATTATGCGCCCTGCTCACGTGACACAACGTCAACTTAAATCCCCTTTATTTGAGCCGGTGAATCATTAATGGAGGCAGTCATTGCCCCCGAGAAGAAACGGATCACTTTGGAGGGAGAACAAATGGCTACATGACACTGCAATGTGTCTGGCGATGGGACAATTCGCTCGCAGGACAGCTCTCCTCGCCTGATTCCTAAAGTGTGTGTTCTCTCGTTTGTGCTGTTTTGTTCGGTGTTGTAGCGTCAATGTTCATTATCGTAAACAGAAAGCGCTAATCCGTGTGGGCTAATATGGGCTACAACGATGTTATATGGTAGCTAGCCTTTTGCCACAGGCAGAGCAAGGGAAGTGTTTGGCGCTAAGATGTGACAATTCGCACTATGTGAGAAAGGTTTTTTACCTCAAGGAAAACGTAGAAGTCGCGGACAGTTCACCCTTTATTTTATTCAGATATGGCTGGACTATTGTATGCAACGTATGCATAGACAGTTAATATCACACCCACTCCTCTATACATCTATACTTATCCCCGAGCCACAACCATTCACCTCCTCACTGACTAATCTCCGAACGCTGCGTAAAGGAGTGCGTCCGAACACTATGTCCGAACGCTGCGTAAAGGAGTGCGTCCCGATAGCCCGTGGTGTGGGTGGAGGTTAGTCAGTGCGTATCTGAGTTATTAACTGATAAAGATGGGAGTTCTTTGCCAGTTTAGTGATGCTGACAATTTTAGTCTGGGGAAAGGTAGATGAGGTAGGACCTACTTCCATTAAAAAGCTATATGCTTTTTAATGGAAGTAGGTCTAAGGAACTTGGGGCTAAGGACAACTTTGTAGCCTAATTCACTTTGAAATAAATGCATAGTTTATTCAAATGCTTAATATGCACACAACTTTTGTGTTGTGTGGCCCACTTAGCTACTTGGTATAGTCTAGCCTTCTCGGGTATTGGGTACAACGTACATCTTGTCCGGAAGAGAAGCCCTTCTCTTCGCACCGTTTGGTGCTTGTTTTCTGTCAACACTGAGCAGCAGGCGTGGAAATGTTCCACCACAACTATTAATCACGCCAAAGAGACATGGACCGCATCCCACTCCCACATCACCCTTTGTCTCGGGAAACTACAACTTGAGTCGTTTAAACTTTTAAAAACCTGAGTAGGAGGGTACAATCTCTTCTCAGTTTAACTTTCACATCCATGTGAAGAAGTTTAGGAGAGAGCAGGCTCGGAATTTATCATTGTATCTTTATTAAAAAATAGCATTGATTCAATCAGATATAAATTATACATAATTTTCTGGTTTGTGAAGAAGCGACGACCCTAAAAACCGTTTGAACAGTTGGGGTTTTGGGATACATTTTGGTGACACAGAAATGTGATGTATCTCTTGATCTGTTTTTCTAGTTTGTCTTGACCTACATGGGCCTATCCGACTGGCCTACCACTCCGGGTGCATTGCAGCGCTGATGAGTGTCTGGTGCTTGAGCTGACCGTGGACGGAAAACAGACACTTTATCCCGAGCCGCCTTTCGCCACCGCATCTGATCTTTTCGCTGACCCAAGCCAAGGAAAAGAAAAGATAATGTAAAGAGAATTTGGGTCAAAAACAAAGAGAGAAAGGAGACTGCATAACTAATTTAGAGGTATTCATCGTTTTCAGCTGGGATGGTTTTGGATACTTTTGAGATGGGTGTTTTTTGCTTTTAACTGTTCATTATGATATGTGTTATTTGTCTTTATTAATATTATTTTTCCGAACTGTAATATACGTTAGCAGCAGACCAATACACGTTTCTCCGCTTTTGGATGTTGGCCAGACGGCGGTACATATCTCCCCACAATGTTGACATTTTGAGCTCTTAACAGCAAGGCTTGGGTTACAGATACACTCAGCCGAAGATAACTCTTTCGCAGTGGTTTACATCGGCCAACATCAAGGCTAATGCGAAATTTAAAGCCTTAAACTGGCTTGACGTCCATGCTAATACAGAGAAGACTCGGTTCTGGTGGATGGTTTTATTACATGTTCTAAAAAGTATAACATTCTTATATATATATATATATATAATTTCACTAACATAAAGTTTGTTGTGATACTTTTTAATGTATTTCCAATTTGGCACATTTAAGGTACATTGACAAAATGTTCTTATTTGACACAGGGCTGTAAAATATATTCACAATGCTAATAAATATTTTTAATGGAACATGTAAGTAAATTAGTTATGTGAAATTAATACTCAAATGAATGGGCTTACATAAGGGCTAACGACATTTTTTACTTACTTATAGACCATTATTATTCGTTTTTATATAGTATGCTACATTAATCTTCAATAACAGACTATAGCCTGAAGTCAGTCTTTAGCGAGCAAATGAGTGTCTGTTAATGTTTAACTTAGTTCTTGACTGTTCTTTGTATCTTCTCTTATTGAGGCGCCGTTTCAGCAATGTCATTCATGCACAATAGTATACTGATTTTTGCCTTCAACACGTCGCATGTGGTTTACAAGTCAAGAGTAATATGAACTTAAATTGTTCATAGAATGCATTTTTATTGGTCAATGACAGATTCACCATTAATTTATTGGTTTTACGAACATCCAAACTGTATTACACACATTAAAGATACACTTCTCTAAGCAATTGAGGTTGAAAAGTCGTCTTTGTGGTTGAAATGACGTTGAATAGACATTGAAAATACGTCTTTCTAAATATTTTGCTCAGTGGGATGTGGTTTGTCAAGGAAATATAATTTTAAGCAAAAGTTTTTTAATAAATGTACTATTTTCCTCGCTTTATCTTGTTATCACTTTTTGTCCAATGCCAATATACACTTGGGTCGAGTTCCTTGTCAATCTCAAAACTGTTCATATTCATTAACACATATTCATATGTTTGCATGTTGGCTTTACGGGTACATTTGCAAATAAGTATAATATGATGGAAAAACATGCATGCTATGTACACCTTAGTCACTATGCCCCTAGTTTATAAACTCAATTCCAGCGACCAGCCTTACACACGGGTTGACTGCAAAGTTATCAGCCTTGAACAGGAGTTGACTGTAATGTCATACGATATAACAGTAGTATGAAATTCAAGTCCTCCGTTTTGATATGAATAATATTCAGATTCCAGGTATCCAATTACAAATGTGTTGTCTTTTAATAGCAGCTAAAGGTAATGCAAATAAAAACACAATTCAATTACAAAATAAAATATCAAAGTCTACTCACAATCGGACATGACGGCCTATATTCACCAGGAACCGACTGGAAAAGCGTGGATTTTGCAGAGAAGGGAATGTTTGATTCGTACTCTGCAAAGGATCACTTCAAATGAAAATTCTGCAGATTTCCATATCTATTTTCCACCCGCGGGCATTCATTATTGAATAAGTCACGTGAGAGAGAATATAAAAAATTTAGTACATTGGGAGTGACCTCTACTAGCGGATTAAATGAGCTCAAAAGTCTAATTTAACAGTCTCGACATAGTGAAAGACTGCGTAAAACCTGTGCCAATCATCCAAAATTGCAATTTCTCGTCCCCAGATCTTCGCCAAGTGCTGCCACAGAAAAGGCATAGACTTAGTTTGGCAAGATCATTGTATAATTTGATGTGCTTCTATTTAATTGCACTTGTATCCACTTACAGCTCAGATAGAGTTAGGGAGGAATTAGGCGTTACATTCCTTTTGAGCGCAACACTGTTTGAAATCAAAACACTCCCAGCGTTCTGTATTGGCTAGAACATTATACTCAGGCCTACAATATGTAATTGTACATAGGATGTGTCTTGGATGCTTGTACAGTCAAATACCATATTACCCATTCTGATCGAGAATAAATCTGTTCTAATATTAATATTAATATTATCATAGATGGACAAATATCGTCGTTCCTTTAAATTATTATAATAACACACGACGTTTAGAGATGTTAACTAGATTCCCAACACAAGTGCAGTAAATATATAACCTTATATTTTAACAGCTCCATCATAAACCTTGCTAAAGCACATGTGCTGAAACCTTTTTGTGGGACGAACAGCAGCCTAGAAGACATTCGCTATATTACCATCACGTTTGCACACCTACATTTTGTTACCTCATTGTCTCGTGGCAAATAAAACTGAAAAAGAAAAAGCCATAGAGGTCTGGACATTGTGTGTATCGTAAGGTCAGGGGTCAAATGGAGTGCTCCAAGTCATTGATTGGCCAGATACTGCTGTGTCCTCTAGTTGAACCCTTCGATTGTTTGGATGTAGCAAGTAGTGATCAACAGCCACACACGGGTGGACTGGGATTTCAGGATAAATGTACTTTATGGTGATAATTAGAAATGAAAATACTGTCTGACAGATGTGTGGGTGGCCATACATTGCCTCTACGGGTCTGCATACTATGTGTGTTTGTGTGTGTGTTGTGTGTGTGTGGGGGGGGGGTGTATTCACAGTATCCAGCATATTCTACCTGAAATAAAAAAAATGGTTATCCTATGTGCACATTTCTTTTTAACACAACAAAAGCAGGCAAGCCTGTTAATTATGTATTTAGGGCAAATACGGTTGTAAAAGTGATAAAGCTCACAGGACTCATAACTAAATTCTACTTCTTGGGTGTTTTTTCATGTCAAAATTATTACAGATGGTTATTTGGCTTTCGCGGTAGAGGAACCCTTTTGGGGTTTCTTGTAGCCGTCCTAGTCCCTTGTCGATACAATAGTTTCCTGGTTGACCCTTGTGGTTCTAAGTAAACAAGTTCCCAAATTTGACCTGAAGTATTCTTCCGAATAAAAATGGGTTCCACAGCAGGTATTTCAAATGAACCTTTTCAGCTGGAATAGGAACATTGAAGTAAACTGAAAATGGTACAACAAACCAACACACACCACTTAACTTTACAGTTGCTATTTGGACGAGCATGATAGCACATACCTGAAAGTTTTCATATATTCAACCAAAATATGGTAAGAAGTACACGCTCCAAGAACATATTATGCATGTATACGGATTTGTTGTTTTGGTTTTTAGAGAACTAGTTGAATTGTCTTTATAACACATGAACATATATGCACTTCATAGCTGAAAAACGTCCTTGTGACAATAACAATCTGAATTGAATGTATCCGTATGTTATTTTACAAAATTTAAAGAAAAAAGCACCATCTACACTGCTTTTGAGAGCATTGTAAGAGCTATCATGTAATAGTATTTTGTGCAAATGCAAATTTCCTACATTCTAATACCCAAACCAACTTCAGCCATATAATTCAAGTACATATTTATTTCACGGGAAAAAGTGTTTCTTGCATGGGCCTAAACTACAATACATTATTACAACGTCAATTAATCAGACAACATATACAAATATTCACAGTTTAGATCACAAGACAAAACAGGGAGACACTACCACGGAGAAAACGAGTCTACACTTCTACACGAACAACCAAACAAAGAGGGATGGCTTTGAAACCGACAAAATGTATTCAGATGTGCATTGAATTTTCTATATACATTCGGGATGAAAGTCACCTGGACATACACGACATAATAACACATTCAACAGTAAACCAACTCTCACACACATAACCTAACCCTAACTCTGACCCGACCCCATTCTAAAACAGCTCATATGTTGCCGGTGGGCTTTCCTAAAACATCTTTCTTTCAAGTATATTAGAACTTTCCATGAGAAACAAAACATTGCATAGAGGAAAAAGAAAATGAGCCCACATGTCTCTGGCCTCATTCGAATTCTTTTTATTCTATGCAATGAGAATAATACATATAATCCAAAGTCCAGCGGTGCATTTCAATGTGCGTAATTCTCCTGTCTTAATAAACAAAAACATACATCAGTTGCCATCTTAGACAGCAAAGTGCCGTATTTCAAGCTAAAAAAATTAGGAGTGAGCAAACTAATGAAGAGAGGATCAGAGCGTACAGAACTTGGATTTGACGTGACAGGCCCAACCGCCAAGGGAAGGGATAATACCATAGGGGACATACTCGAGAATCGGTCCACAAAATGCCATTTTTGTTGTTCTGTTTGTTATTCTCAGTCTGTTGTTATTTGTTGTTGCGCGTGGGATCCATCACTATAGGTTTGCGGCGCACGGCGTGGGAACGAGCTGCTGGTGAGTGCCAGTTTTGATATGCTGCTGTTGCTGCTGCTGGCCTCCGGAGGACGAAGATGAACTCGCGGACCGGATCTTGGTGTTTGGCAGCTTGTGATCTTTCTTCCACTTCATCCTTCTGTTCTGGAACCAGATCTTCACTTGCCGTTCGGACAGGCACATAGTGTGTGCGATCTCCACGCGCCTGCGTCTGGTCAGGTAGCGGTTGAAATGGAATTCTTTTTCCAGCTCAAGAGCCTGTTGGCGGGTGTAGGCAGTGCGGGACCTCTTGGGCACTCCATTGTAACTAGCATTGACTGGAGAAAAGCAAGCAGACACACATAAAAGCAAGCAGGTGTTACTGCCACATTAAGCAGGATAGTCCAAACACTGACACTCTCTACTGGGCACATTACAAATGTTGTTCTCCATAAAGCGTGTTGTTAGCCTAATTGGAGTATAAAGCCTACGATGTTTTGTGAGAGCTTAGCATCCTCCATTTTTGTTGCGTTGAATGACCCTAATTTGGAGACGCCATGTGTGACAGCACTCGTATCCAGGGACAAATCATGCCTTAGATATAAATGATTTACAAAATCAGCGGGGTTTGATATTACAGTTTGGCTGTGGTCCAGTGGTGAAGGTAGCTTAATTTGGGTTAAAAAGCAACAAAGACACATGGCCCTGGCAGACAAACACAAGCAATAAAATTTACGAGGGTTCTTAATTACCGACCCCGCTGCTCGTTGGTCGTAAATTTCCGTTGTAAGGGGTGCTACTAGTGCTGCCTCAATGGGCTTACATGCGTTCCAGTGGTGGCTTGCTCAATGGATCCGGTTTTTAAACGTGGCGATAACTCACCCGTGTTAACGTGGACCTTTTTCATCCAGGGATAGACCACCGGTTCCTTGCCCTTCTGTGCGCTGGGATACGACTCAACCGAGAGACTGCAATCTTTGCTGACGTCCGCCACCACACCAGTGTCTGCGACTGTGTTGAGGCGAGGGCCATGGTTCTGGGCAATGGGCTGAGAGGGTGCGTGGTGTCTGTCGGTAAAATCGTCAAGCCCGTTGCTGGGGACATTACCGTAGTCGTAGCTCGGTTCTGTGTAGTTTGACCTCGGATACGACGCCTCGTCGTGGTGGGGAAAGCCCGTATCTTTTGGCCGTTCGTAGTACTCAGTAGGGGCGGGGATGTATCCGTTCTGTTGATATTCGTCGCATGGAGGAAAGGAAGGTTCGATATAGTTCGAGTTTATCAAGTACGAACTCATGATCATTAATTTGTGAAGTGCAACAATACTAATTTTTATCGCGCTGTCGTTTTTCTGATCTCGAGAAAACCCTCCTACTCTCTGTCAAATGTACAAAGTTGTCTGGTCACGTGTAATTCGCCACCAATCACCGGGTCTCCTGTGGGCATCATGTAAACAGGAACCAATGGAAAGCCTGGCACTTGGAAAATGAGCACTGCTTTAACTAGCCTATGTTGGCTCTTTTTAATATTAAATCAAAATAAAGAAGAATAAAACTATGAAGTCATTTTCGAACACATCAACTACAATAAATAAACCCTTCATTTAGCATTAAACCACAGGGAAGCATAGTTTTGAGAAAAATATGATAATGTTGGGCTGCTATAATTGAATAAAAACATGGGCTCTTTAGAAATAACATATTAACTGTTTTTTGGCAAATATGAAATTAAACATTCTTTCTAGTTCACTCTTTTCCAAAACCTTTAAGTTATAGTAAATTTTGAGGTTGTAATTTTGTGCGTAAAATGTGCATTTGAAGGCCTATAGTAACAATCTTCTTATAAATGGGATGAAGGTGTTTACATAAGCAACCAACATATATCGTAGCATGGAAACCCGATAGAACGTGATTCTACGCACTGGAAATCAAGTCAAATGAATCACATGATTCGAAGCACAACAAAATAAACATACATTTTGAAATCTGCCAATGCCACTCTGCGTTTTAAATGCAGTAATTTAAAGTATGAATAAACACAGAATTTTACTTTGAATAACGTTTCAGAAAGCTAACTTCAAATAGTACATAGTACGATGATAAAAATGTCAGAAAAATAGCAGGCCCAAATAAATTTAAACATTTTGACAAGACCAACGTTACTACCTAACGAAGAAACGAATAGGTTGCACGAATAGGTTGCGAATTTGAAAATAATTTAGTAGATTAGAAAGTATTTTTGTCAATATTAAAAGCAACACCAAATAATTGGAAGTTATCCACATATAGGTCATAGTCTACTATACACGATGTAGACGTATGGTCTACATACAAACTTTTAAGTAACCACAAAAGCCCTATATACCGTATGTTATTCTGAGTAGCATCTGTCTGTAAATGACTAACCTGTGGCATGATATTACAACTACATTTGTAATTAGAAAATGATAATATAATATTCAACCTAAAACGTAATTTGAGCAGCTACAGAGGTGGGCGTCAGTCCTTGGTTACAACATTAATCAGCTAACGGCATTATAATAAAGAAATCTGCATCATCATAAGTTACTATCAAAAAGTTAAACAAACAGACCAAACCAAATCAAGCAGACCAAAACAAAAAGTCTCAGATTTAAGTCATGACATTCATAATCATGTACAGCCATGTACAAACTACTAAAACATGCGGCTAACTAAATGTCACTATGAAACAAGTTCAACGGTAGAAGTTTCCCTGACCGTGTCTCGTTTGCGCCATCAGTGTATCATCAACAGCTATCCTCACGATCGGTTCACCATCCATCGCACAATTCCAAATCCGAGGTAAATCTCGAAGGAGCCTCCACAACCACGAGAGCAACACTACGGAAGGTGTCCAAGACCGTCCACGTGAAAAAGGCCCCGTGCACCGTGGCATGGGAAGGCCAAACTTCGGATATATTGAAAGCATTTTTTCTTATTTTCTTCTCTCCCCCTTTCTATTCGCTCCCCTAAACAGCGATAACTTCTCGGTGACCCTAAAGTGACACCGTTTCCATTTTGTTTCTGATTAATCTTGCCCATTGACAGTCTTTGTTAAACAACAAGGCGTGCCCTTCTCCAAAGAGGCTACATTTTCATATTTGTTAGACGCAATGACCTGAAGTTCACCCCGATCTTGGACTTCGGTTTTTCATGGTCTACTCGACTCTAGGGAGATAACTAAGCACTTAGCACAGGTCAACACACAAAAGCGCACTAAAAATATATATATATTTTAACTCAGAAACCCCAGAAATAGCGAAAAAAACCATTGTCCTCTCTAGAAGCTGTGTAGGTGAAGTCAGAGTTCTGACGTGTCATTGCCAGGGTTAAAATTAGAATTTTACAATTTCTGTGTGGAATTTCTAATACTGTTATTGTTGATCACCGGCTCCTGATTTTCCTGTTTATGAAAGGTCCTGGATTGTATTTATTTTTGGAAGACCAGAGTTATGGGATTTAAATGTGTATTCACAGGCCTATGGCCTATTGATTTTATTCATCTAAATAGCCAAAGCTGGCAGGTGTTAGATTACCATTTTGCGTATTTCGCACCTGTAAATCTTTTTTAATAACATCTGGGAATCTTTTATTCCTAAAGAAGTAATGTAGACAATACCACATGACTATATATCAACTTAATTTCTACGGTAAGAATACTTAAGTTGATGTCTATTTATAGCACAGTGTGTTATATGTGTTATATAAATATGGAAAGGGTTGGCTGTTATCCACTCTCTAGCAATGTACAAGGCTACCATTGAATGAATGACAGGCTAACCAATCCATAATGCTTTCAGCTATTTAGTTTACCATTGACTTGTTGCAAATCTAAAGTTTTCTGTTACATTGTATGTGTTTGTAGGCATTTTGCATATTTTGAAAAAATACTTTCAATAAGCAGAATATATTGTTTTGAATACTCTGTAAGCGATTTTAGTGGGGGAATTATTATTTTACGATGCTGTTCTGAAAAATAACAGCAGTTTGCGTGAGAGGTACTCTGACGATACGAGAATACGTGAACATCCTAAACAATATTAAAAGATTCCAAGTCGGTATTATCCCATTCAAACAACCAAATTCCGTGGTTTACATTTTAGGTCGGCAATAATGAAACACTTTCCAAATATTGTAAATCACAACGGCCTGCATCCTAACTATCTTAAAGTGCAATATGGCTTATTGAAACGTTTCTGTAATATGTTTTCCAGAGCAACACGTTTCGTTATCTATCAGAAATATTGGACTTTTCTATGCATATAACAAAGATATAGTATGAGAATAATTAGTGGATTTTGGTGACAGTATACTCTCGATGTTGTTAAACAAAATACAAATTTATCAGCTAACAGGTAATGGCATGTAAACTTGTAAATTGTTGATGCAAATAGAAGGACTTGCAACATATCGAAATAGAGAATAAATTATTTGTGGTATGCCAAAAGGACATTTTTTGCCTATAGATTCTTTAGTCATGGCATACGTTGCTGCATCGATATTTTTCTCAAACGTGAAATGCTATGAATGCTCCCAGTACATTTATCACATGGTCAGACAAATACTCATGAAAAGGAGGTTAATTCATGGAAATGTTTGAATTTGTGTTCTAAAATTTGCATTCAGTCAGTGATATGTTGTAGTATTGCACTAATTTCAAACAACATGGCCATAATTAGGTTTGTATTATACCATACTTTGTAAACAACACGTTTTAATAAACTTTGATAAAATAGAACATACTCACTTCTATTTTCTTAAATATACAGTTGTGTGCCATAACACGGTGTGTAAATGTCCTAAAAGATAAAGTTCACTTATTCGAAATACACATCTAATACTAGCTATTGTTTTAGCCCTTGAATCTAAAAAACTCAATAGATTTGGTTATGGTAGGAGTCCCAAAATTACAGACGATTTTGAGTGAAAATCCATAACAGACGTTTTAAGGGGGAAAATAACTATCAATGACAACCATTTGTATTACAATAGAGGTGTACAAGAGAAAAAGTAATCTCCATGAAACCACGTTGGATTACCAAGTGAAATTAGATAAGAATTGATCTCATGCTCGCAGATTTGAGAAAAAGGATCCCGCTATTAGATCCCTTATGTAGATACATCTACCGTATAACCAACAGCATTTTCACAACCCAATAAAATTCGATCACTGTTTTTGTTTAGAGAAAACCTGCAACAATTGACTTTTTCATTAGAAAAAAATAGACGTACATTTTCTAATGCAAAAAACTTAACTTTTTCCTTTACAGAGGGACAGAGGTGCTAAATGCTTTTTAAAGAGGCCATTTGTTGGGCTGTGGGCGCAAAGCCTATACTCATTACCCTGTGACCGGGGTAAGAGAATCAATCCTCAAAATGCTAATTTTGCCCTCGTCCCTAAACATATGAAATGCAATTTATTCAAAGGAAATTCACCAATCAACCACCCTAATAAAATGCCGACCACTCAATCTTGGGGCTTAGACTAGGTGGGGGCTCATTCGCCTAACCCGGGGTCACCCCTCTTTCTGGGTTCACCTGGAGTGCACCGTCAAACATATGTAATTCAAAGCTATTCTATCTTTTGTGTGGAGAGTCAAGATCGCTATTATAGCGCTGGCATCAGGCCCCAGCTGAACAGATGACCGAGACTTGTTCAGCGGGTAAACTTTTGACCCCATTTTTTCCTCCCCTTTCCTCGCATCTCGAGCTCATCAGTTCTGTCCCTGCAAGGCTGCCCAGGCGAGATTTCTGGCTGCTATAGAAGAAACATTTATATGCATTATTCATTTATGTTATAATTTATTTATTAATATAAATATCATAATTAGTGATATGGTAACTATAAAGTTAAGGCAGGTAATAGAGCCCGCTCCGTATACATTCACTATAGACTGTTAAAATGCACGTATCTCTAGGCTAGAACATCCTTATACAAAATGCAAATTATATACTCCATTTGCTTGGACCGAGGAAAGCAAAGGACTCAGCAATGCATGTGTCCTTCATACTTTAGTGTTTTTCTCGCCTTGGCTCACATGCTAAAATCCACCACAGTCTCAACAAGAAAGACACTAATGCGATATGCAAATGATAGTACCTACTTTTCGGAAATGTGTATTAAGGCAAGCAAACCAGTCAAGGATATGTATGCAGTGAATGTTTCCCACAGTCAAACCAGCCAAGTGTGTGTGTGTGCATGTCTCCCACTCACAGGAGCTGGCTGTGGGTGACACTGAACTTGGCCTAAAGCGAGCTCTGCTGGTGGCTCTGCGAGGATGCAGATTTATCTTGCTGCTATTGTTGACCTCGCGGTGAACCAAGTGCGCTACGGTCTTTTCTTTTGCCTGGCATTGTCTGCTTTGCAGTGAAACTCATAAAGAAACCCGATTTTTATATTGTCTCACAATTTTGTAATATTCTTCTCAGACGTAACAATGATATTGGTACAGTATAATGGCTACTGTTTCATTTTCACAAAAAAATGAAATAAAGTCGCATTTCGTTGCATTTATTATTATTATCTGTTCACCACTACTAGTTCACTCAGAGGAGAATTGGGGGGTAGACAATATGGTGAATCCACGTTACTTCAGGCGATTCAGTTTGAATTCAATTGATGTATTGAAATATATAGCTTTAATAATTTAAGAATAGATCATTCTGTGATGTATCTATTGAATATCAATATATCTTAAATAGATTGGATTGTAACGATAAAACACATTTTTCTATACACATCAATTTAATCTGAAGACATATTTAATGAAACTCACATTTAATAAAGGTTAACTTTTTTGCTTACTTAATAAAATATTTTCGATCTCTATACCAAGTCGGCAAACACATAAAACGTATCAAATATGTTCAAAGACATGCCAGCTTTACTTATTATTCAAATGTGTAGCCTGGCAATAAACGATGGGCCATACCCTTTACAATTAGGCCTTGTGAAAATGTAACATGATTACAATATTACTGAAATCTGAAAGCGGACCTAGCTAATTTGAATCACATAAAACCACATAAAACTTAGGCCACGTGCAAAGAAATCACAGCTAATTTCATGCATGTTCCCGTTCTGTTATGATGAATCAATACTTTTTAGAAGATAATGGTGACCATGACCAAAAGAGAGTGCCCAATCCCGACCAAAAGGTCAGCAAGAAGTGAGAGTGACGCTCTCCGAGAGGTCAACCCAACTTTACAACCCCAAAACACAAAATAACGTGGTGGCGACAAACCGGAACAGCTTTTCAAATATATACCTGCTGCATTTGTCTGCTGTTTGAACAACTGCAATACAAAAAACACCTGGCCAGTGACAATAGCTGCTCCAAACAACGTTTTGAAGTTGTCTTGTTATCCAATAAACATATAAAAAAGCTAAATTACCAACAAAAAAGCGTGTTTGATAGTCATACATATTTCAATCGGCCAATTCCAATAGAATTACATTATTACACATTAAGCGGTCAAATATCCGTCCTTGAGTAATACAGGAAGTGAAAAATATATATAAACGAAAATAGGGAAGTTTGTGGGGGTGGAAGTGGACAGAAGCATAATTATCCCACATGCAAAACTGGATTATGAGTTATACCACAGAGGATGGAAACAAGTTACAATGGGAAGGAAGCAATTAAATATCCATGAGACGAACCAAACCCTGGCCAACATCTGCCAAGAGAGACCAGCATTCAGTTCAGCACCAACTGACGAATTAAACTAATAGGCTAATACAGACAAATAGAGCGTCCGAATAAAACCACAATGGTGTTTCAAATAGGGTGCCTGTTCAGACCGAAGGGAATACATACTACTGGCTACTCGTTGGCAATAGAGGCAAAAACTTACCTCGAAACAGGGGCAGTTTCCTCTTGTGCGTCCGGCGCGCAAGGTCCATTGCTAACTGTTCTGGTAAGTGAGGAGCTGGTGTAACGGTCAAGGAACACTTACAGCCTACAAGAAGAGAGTAAGACGAAGACTCGCGTCAGTCCGAATATATGTTATGTGAAATATACTGTCAACTCCCCAAAACCATAAAACTTACTTTAATGGCCACCACGTGACCGTTTATGGCCAGTGAGCCTATCTGGCCGCGCTCTGGATGATTTTTACGATCTAATTCATAGACAAAACCCCCATTCATTTGGCAACAAAATGTCAGGGAGCCGGAACCGGCCAAATAAAGTTTACGACTTGAAGTCAAACTGATTCCCCGAGCTCGAGCACAGGGGACACATGAGCCCCTTGAGCTGGTCACTACTGGAGTCGCTTTAGCCACGAGCGCAGAGGTGAGTAAAGAAACAGATATAGATGTATCTACCTGTTGATTTACTAGAAACGTGTAACTTATAACCCTGAATTGCCACAATGTATGTCAAATGATTTAGCTTGGTCTTTTTTGCACGTCTGCGTAGGCCTACTGACGTGAAATAAAAAGGAATTAGCCTACTATGTAGCCTATTAGTAAAAACACTTGCGTGTTAATAGAAGGTAAGTTCAGACATACAAATGTAATAATGGTTGTAAAAAAATTCTGGAGGCTAACATATGTGTCGTTCCAGTAAAAAGTTTAATTTATTTCGCATATTTAGCCTATCATACTATTTTCAATTTCCAGTCATTCTTTAAAAACATTTACAAAAAGCTCATCACAATGGAGCTCTACATTTACTACAGGGCCCATATGGAACCCTTTACATCCAAAACAGAAGGGAGGGAATGGGGGGTTTTACACAAAGACAGAAACACACATTGGATGCTGCGCCAGGTGAACAACTTTACAGCAGCTCGTGCAAAATAAGGATATAATGGCACAGCTACATATACCGAGCCAGAACTGCTGTTCTGTCACGTGTTTACAACGCACAACAATCACATACGTCTGTCTACAATAAGCAACAAGTGATCTGCATTTGATACAATACATTAAACAAATAAATAAATACATTACATATAAAACAAAGGCTATACACAAAATCAACTTAATTTCTTACCAACTCATTCACTAGTCGAGTATGTATAGGCTAATGTTTTGTGAGTGCAATAGAATACACAACTTTTATTAGACAGTTAATGGACTTATTTGTGAACTTACAACTTATTCTATTTTGAACAAGAACTCCTTAATTTAAACAAACATGTATTTCCCAAAACTGTACAGAACACGTCTTTTTTTCTGACAACTGCATAATCACAGTCCAAATAAAAACAAATAAAGAGGAAAGTGTTTTGGCTAGGCCAGAGCTTGGACACCTCCATGTTCAGTCCCAAGACATACTTTGAAAGTCTTTATTCCATTTGATAACACGCGAAGTTCTCCCAAGCTTTGAATTATTTTATTAGTGCACATCAGGTAACCAGATACATCAGGGGTGGTGGTAGCCTACACCCCCAGCCGCTGCCATGCTCATGCTTTTCAGTTTGTTGTCCTTTTTCCACTTCATCCTGCGGTTCTGAAACCAGATTTTGATCTGGCGTTCTGATAGACAGAGCGCGTGCGCTATCTCGATCCTCCGTCTGCGGGTCAGATACCGGTTGAAATGGAACTCTTTCTCGAGCTCCAGCGTCTGGTAGCGCGTGTAGGCTGTCCTCGCCCTTTTCCCCTCTGGTCCGGTAACACTGTCTGGTGGTAACATACAGGATGCAACCCATGAGCACACAATCCAAATAGCAACATACACCACATTGTTTCCTACACTTTATTCAGGTTACGTGGCAACAATTGAAAACAATTGACAGTATAGCCTTTAACTTAAACAAAAGTTTACTAATGCATTATACAATGATTATGAACACATGTAGACTCATACATTATTTACAGACCTTTCACACACAAACACACCACCTAACACATTCACAGCAATAAAAACGCATTTGAAATATCAATTATGTTTCTACTCTAGCCTATTTATAAAAGAAATACCAACCAAATCTGCAATAATTCGTAATTATGTGAACAAAAACAACTTTCTGCACTTCCTGCATTTTAGTTACAAGAAAATCTCCCGTGTTATCTTGCCACGTTGAGGTATTTTCTAAACGCTTTGTGTACAAATGCAGGTAAACAGGTGGCGTAAGTCTCGCCATTACTCCTCTTAGAACTATTACTAAATATTCAAAATATTCAATCGATTCAATAAAAATCCCAATTTTTATGTACGTTAATGGTAAAAGACTTGTAATAAAAAATGACATTAAGCACATTTTTTTAATGGCTACAGGGCAATACCATCTCAACACATGCAAAATCACATACCCACACACAACAGTTCAAGCTGTATGAAGCACAAACGCAAACGTCGATGTCATAAAAATATTAAGCTTTTTTATTTACCGTGACTTATGTGCAGTTTTCTCATCCAGGGGTAGATATGAGGCTGGGCACCGTCCGTGACATTTTGGGAAGTTGTCTGCGCGCTTCCCGCGGGCTTCTCTTCCTCAAGGAGGGGAGAGGCTTTGGACACATACTCCCGGTTCAACAGCGTGCCTCCGTTCGAACTCGAGGTCGTGGAGGGGCTCGTGATGGAGTTCTTTATGCTTCGGTGTTGAGGTTGAGATTCACTGATAGGAGACGAGCTTGCTACAGATGAGCAAGGAAGCGGTTCAGGTGGAGGCGAGAGGGACGCCGTCCCAGTGGCTCTCGCGGGCTGGGTGTACCTGGGTGGCTCGACAGAGGACGTTGTTGCAGTCACTGACTGGTTCGGCGAGTAGCCTTGTGCCCGCTCGCTAGCAACAAAGTGTCCGTTTCCACGACCGACAGTGAGGTCCATCCCGTTGTAGCCATAGCCATACCTGCTGGAATGCATGGTTGTTGAGTCCCTGTATTGCTCGTTTGCGGAGCTGTGTTCTCCATAATTATGTAACTGGAAGTCCGCGCCATTGGGATAGCGACCGCAGAATGAGTTTACAAAATAGGAGCTCATTGGTTGACAATTCCAATATTGTTGTTTAGCAGGTATTAGTTGTTTTATTTTGAGAAAATAATAACGTGTGTGCTTGATTTGTGTCTCTTGATGTTTTTTGCGCGTTCTTAGCACCCTTGCACATGCAATTTATGATGAATTATGGAAATGAGTAGAACATGTACTTGATTCTCTGTTACGTAGGCACCCAAATATGGGGTAGGCCTACGGATGAGAATCACGTGCTTTTGTTGGCCAGTCGTAAATCCTGCTTGATGACCTCCAGAGGTAAACTCGTGCAGAAGTAGGAAATCTGGGTTGGATGTTAGTACCGCGCATGGGCGTGCTCATGAGCGGGGACCTAACCCGGTCGGCTTGTATCTTTTGGATTGTCGTCTCGCGCCATCCTCTGGCCACAGTCTGATACTGCCTGCCACGGTTTTTGAGGCGTGGGCTCAGACCGGGGTCGTTCAGAGGTTAACGACCATTGCGGCAAAAGCATCGGCTTTGCAGACAATACAACATGAAATGCACTGAATAGCGAATACACTCCAGAAATGTATGGTGCCAAATTGTCCTTCGACTGTCCCTATAGGATGACACTTTTTATACCAGGTGGAACCTTTTGGAGACTGATGAAAAAATTGTAAACATGTAACCAGAAAGGGATTATTACAACCATAATGTTTCTACCTGATACAAAAAGTATACAGGGAACCCCAAATGGTTTTTCTAAGTGTTCTTCCACATGGACCCAAACAATTTATTTGAAAGAGTGCAGAACAATTCGAACACAAGGGATTTTTTCCAAAGGGAAATTATGTTTGTGGGGAAATATACTCTGTAACACAAAACAATCATAGTGAAAAAATCAACAAAGAAAAGTACACTAAAAAAATGATATGTTGGACTAACGTAACTGTGTTATGTCAACAGAATGCACATAACTGGGTTATGTTACATTTAGGTAATATTATTCATTACGGTGTTACCGAACTTATAATGTTACTTCAATGCAACATAACCCAGTTATGTGCATTCTGTTGAAATAACACCGTTTCGTTAGTCCAACATATCATTTTTTTGAGTGTACACTGTTTAGCGAGATAGGATATGAAACATACATAATGAAAATGTTTCCTCCTGGATGAACAATAAAGTTATATTCTAGGTTACAATGTCCTTACATAATATGAATCAGCATAAGACATTGGTAATTTATTGGATATTATATGTTGGTCAACTTGAAGGTATGAAACAAACACCATTATTCAATGTGAAATTTGCAATGCATGTATAATGATTAAAAGGCATGTTAGAAAATTAGTTATTTCTTAGTAATTATAGCCTATGTTATTTCTTATTTGAAAGAAGACAGAAATACGCTACCTTGCACTCAACGGTTTACGATGTGATGACATTACATTAACTACATATTTAAATGTGAATTACGATATAAGGCTTACCAATTCATATTAACATTGATTCAATTTACGTTGGTAAAATCTTACTATTGTACAAAATGAGTAGCCTAATGTTTACCAAACATTCCAACACTAAATATTGTCACATATAAACATACATAAAGTCAATAAACAGACGAAGATGTGTTTGTTTAAAACGATTCGATGAGCAAAGAAACGACATAAGTAACGTAAAATGGGATGTTAGGCTACGAGAGGAGATACATTAGAATATCATATCAATTTTAAGAATGACTGAGAATAGAAGTGATTGAACAGGTTATTTTTTTAGGAATGTTAGTGTATTTCACATGGACATAATGCATGCGTATATGGGACAATGAATGAATTTCCCTTGGCCTCGCTCCTAATCTTTCCCCTTTCCTGTCATAAATAATGTCATCGGACCAAAGGAAGCGAAAGTAGTAGGCTATACAATAACGACACCGTTTGAGTCCAAATAACTGGTGTAAAGTATTCAAAATCGAAAGAGAGGGCACAGCTCAAGGGAAATGTAAAATACGCATTCAAATAAACGAGAATATAAAAGTATATGGTATGAGACTTTTGTAATAATATTCAATATTATAGGCTACTATCTGCGTAACTAGTAGGGCAGGAGAGGACCATCTACAATGGTTGTATCAACAGCCAATTACTGAGTATTATTCATTGATTAGTGTCTGATGCTATAGCGCAGAAAAAGTGTACAGGCCAGTCAAACTAAGCCATAGCTATCAAATAGACTGCTTGTTACATTCACTAAGTAAAATGTAGTATTTCACTGTGTCTGGGCAGCCTTCTTAGTAGAGAATGGGGCAGGCAAATAATGTACATTTGCGTTAAAGTTTAGGCTCGTGTTGATAAAGCTGTCCAGACAGGCAAAAATGCATAGGTCATTTCGCCACATTTGGTCTTTTTTCCGACTAACCGGTTAATATAGTCTGTTAGCAGTATAGGAGCGTGATGATGGATAGCTTACGTGTAGTCTGTTCTAAGAACGCAGACTCAAAGCGATAATAGGGCACGGCCTCTTTTGGCACCACGGGAGCATAGGAACAAGCTTCACTTATGACCAGATGTGTACAGCGGTGTCTGAAGAAGCCGTTTATCCAGATGTGAACGGTGGCATGTGAAGGAGCCGTGTCTCCGAGCCCGGGAATTTTAAAACTGAGCTCCTGCGAACATGTTTTTCAATTGCGTGTTCGTGCTTGTATTTTTAAAGAGATTGTTAGGAAGTGAGACTGCGTCTGACACTTTAACTAGCCAGTAGCAATACTGTTCCCAATAGATTGTCCCACCCAGTGAAAGGGGCACAACCAGGAAGTAACAAAATAACCTTTGTACATGTATGCGCGCGCATGTCTATTTACAGGTTTAGAAATACAAAATAAGTTATAATTGCACTCTACTCAAAATGTCCTGCTTGCTGAGCACAGAGAATGAAGCTGGTGACTTTCCAGAAAGTCAAAAAAATAAAATTCAAGAACAAAACGGATGCTTCATATATAATAGTTCAGCCTGATCTCACCCCAAGGCGTACATATAACACGATGTTGGTTTTATCGTGTTATAGAGACGCCAAATTAACTTTTCGCGTGGTATAGATACGCCAAAGTGGCGTGTAATATGTACGCCAAATTTTTTCGTGTTATAAATACACCAACATCATATCTAAACGTTCACCTAACCTTTACACTAACCTTAACCACACTGGCGTCTTGCCTAACCTTAACCACTCTGTTTAAGGTGTTGCCTAACCTTAACCGTTCCCAATAGAAACGTATGGCGTCTCTATGGCACGCGAAAATTCAATTTGGCGTATGAATAACACGAAAATGTCAAGTGTAATGTCGTGTTATCAATACGCAAAGGGGTGCGATTAGGTTGAATAGTTTAATGTAGCTATAATTGTCTAATGGTTCATCAACTTATTTCAAGACCACTGTGAATATGAGATTTAATTTGTGTTTATAAGGCCTAATTATGTTGAGGTACATAATCTGTTATGTATACACACATTTGAAAACATGAAGGCCTACCTTACATAGGGTGAATGATAAACACGTTCAGATGTTATTCACCTAACGAAATACAGGAAAATGGATGACGCATGTGGGCATGCACACAATAATAAATAAATACAGTTGGTGTTTTACAGCAATAGGCTTTCTGTATCGGTGCCAATTGTGACATTTAGACTTCTCAGGTTTAATGTATCTACTTCGAGAGAATTCAATATTTTCTCATTAGTCGTGATGCTTTCACCTCCAATAATAATATTTGGTGCCTTTTTTAATGTTATGTTAAAATTTTGTCGGCTGTCACAAAGATTGTTTAGAAACAGTTTGTCTCCATAAATGTATCTTGACCTGATTACACAATTTTAGAATATCCCCAAAATAAATGAAAAAACATCTTACATTAATTTGAATCAGTCAATGCACAGCAATTCACAAAAATAATTTCCAGCAATGGATTCTCTGACGTTACCAATGCCAATACATAAAGAGCAGCACCTTATCAAAACCTCTTATACATGTTACAAGAGTCTAGTTATTATTTTAAGCATTATTATAATTAAGGTAATTCATATGTAATTGATTAGGAAAATATTTATTTTATTTTATAGAGTATTTAGTCTGTTATGTAGTGCTGATCTTACCCCATGGGGTTGGCGGAGAGTAAGTATTAAACAAGACGCTTAGGTAGATAGGGAACATTATACAGATGAACCCAAAGCTTAAAACGTGCACGTTAACTGGGCTAGAAAACGCTATCCTCATGAGTTTGTGATGTAAGAGAAGCTCTGCAAACCAAACTATAATGGGTACAATTTTGTAACACAAACGGGACTTCCACAAGAGGGCGACAACGAGTAGGCAATTGGCCACTGTCCAAATAATCAGCTGCTGACAGACCAAGTACCATTTAAATAGCAAAAAGACAAACACAAATAGCAAAACCGATAATATATTATTGAAAGCCTCATGATGAAAAAGCATACATAAATATTATAGTAAAAAACTGGATATCCAACACAGATGTCATGGTAAAATAGCCATATTAAAAACCATAATCCTAATTGAAATTATTATAATAACAAGACAAAACAAATCCAACTACGGATAAAATCCGTCTAAACAAAATATACTGTCTAAAACAATGGAACGCACGGTTTAAATCTAATATAGCATGGAACGCAAATAACGGTATTTCTTAATTTTACTTTGAGGCTTAGTCTATTTAATGAATATTTACATAATTTTATAAAGCCATGATAAACAAGTATTCTTACCGTATTTTGGTTGTTCGGCGTTCATGGTGTTAATGCGATGTCACGGGTATAGGACAGGACCTGCTGTCTTAAGGCGAGAATATCCCCTGTAGTGCCAGCTGGGTCCCTGGACCAATCCACGAGATCAGGTCAGGCAGACGCGTTCGCGCTCAATCTGTCCAATGTACCAAACCGTTACAAGACCACCGCAATGAGTCCAAACCATCCAGTTCCAAGACAGGGTCAAAACTCCTTGCTGCTGTGTAATAAAAGAAAACTAAAGAGCAAAACTGCGTTACCCAAGTCGAAACAGTGACATGGATGAGAAAACGTTTTTACAGTACAGGCAGGGTTGTGTGGCAGTCACAAGCTGTTAAATGAGTGCGGTTCTATTCTGGAAAAGGAAATTATATATAAAAAAGTTCATGTTCATGGCTCCATGCCACGTGACAGTGGCGACCAATGGGAAGCCAAGCAGCATCGTAAAGTTGCATTGCCGTGTTGTAAATTTTCATAAACAACAACGGATTTATGACCCAGTTTGAGAGGGGGAGGTAGAAGGGGAGATAGGGGGATGAACTGAGATAGAGAGAAAGGGGGCTAGTCAGAGCGAGGCGCCATTTTACCACCAGGAGGGGCACGGTTTTTAATCCATCAGTAGCTAACCTACACAGACACACACATTTTTAACATGTTTGTTTTTCTAAGATTGCCGTCTCCTTATTTTTGCCTGTTTTAGCTTCGTTATTAAAACTTGACATGGGTTTCTTCATGTCTTCACTTTTCTTGCAGACTACATCAGATATAGCTACAGTAGGTAATTGTACTTTATTAAAGTGTTGTCAATTTTCCTTTGAATATCCAGTATTTCAAAAAATGCCTACAAAAAGAAACAATAAACTGGAAAATGTAAGAAAAATAGTTAATCTATGCAACATATGTGTATTCTGGACAAGCTATTGTATGAATATGGTAGACCAGCCCAAGGTACATATAACACGATGTTGTGTTTATCATGCTATAGAGACGCCAAATTTAAAAAGTTGCGTGCTTTAGATACACCAAAGTGGCGTGTAATATGTACGCCTTAATTTTGGTGTTATAGATATACAAAAATCATATATATCTAACCGTTCACCTAACCTTTACCCTAACCTTAACCACACTGGAGTGTTGCCTAACCTTAACTGTTCCCTGTAACGTGTTGCCTAACCTTAACGTTCCTAATATAAACCTATGGCGTCTCTAGCACGCGAAAATTTAATTTGTCGTATAAATAACACGAAAATGTCAAGTGTAATCTCGTGTAATCAATACCCAAAGGGTTGACATTAGGTTGGGTAGACTTGCAGGAAATGTTTCGAAATTATTGTAATAATTTACTTTTATTAATTACTATTGTATAGCCTATAAGCAAAGTCAAAGCATGAGGGACTAATTCCACTTCCCAAAAATAAAGTCCTTTACATTGGAGTGTTTCTGTGTGAGATTTAACAATCAAATATGTCATTTCAATACACAGGAATGCTAGTGTTTAAGATACGTCCACGAACCTTTGACCGACAAAGTAATCAAAAGGATAATTTAAAATTATATTGTGCTACCACCGAATATACAGTATGGAAATGTTAAAATTTCAAACATATAGCTGGTACAATGCTGAGGCATATAAAGCGGAATTTGAGAAAGATAGTAGCCTGGAGTACTTTCCTTAACATCTGAGGTAGGGTAGGCCTATACATATTCGTCTATAATTTTTATATCCAAAATCATGCAACTATGTATTACAATTTCTAAATGGCACCAAAATACAACCTCAATATCAGACATATACCGCAAGCAACAACAGATAGCAGCCAATATAGAGAATTAAAGGCAGTAAAACATTTAAGCCATATTTGCCCGTGATTTCAAATAAGACAATTTTACAAACAATTAGCATTTATTTTCCTTTGTAAAACCCAAAGAGTGCGAAAAATGTTTCTTGAAACGAATTGAAATTGGAGGTACTTTCGGAGTTTGATGCAACTCTCGATGCAGGTAGTTTTCTGTTCAGGAATGTAATTTCAGTAGTAAAATATCATTTTTTTCCAATGAACAACATTAAAGACGTTCAGTATCTGTCGTTCAGTATTGTACGCCCAAAACACACAGCGCCTTTGTAAAATTCAAATAGTGTATCTAATAAACAGTATAGGTAGGTAGTATCCGTTCCTTATCATGTTAGTAGCCAAGTTAATTTAAGCCAAGTAGTCATGTATTCATGCTACAAGAGGTGCTTCTCAAATTCAGTCCGGCGAGGTTTAAATAATATGATCAAATAGCGTATCGATTATGATACTAGCCTATTATTTGCAATTCCAAAGTGATATATACACACATTTATGAATTGTTTCTTTCATTGATAGTTTCTATTTCTCCATCTCTTTCTCTTGCAGGAGTTTCTGACGTCACATCTGCGGATGGCGAGTCCATTTGCTCGGCCGTGGACTGTCTATCGGTTCCTAGATCACCGTCAACTTTCTCGGTTACGTCCTCACCCGTGGCACCCGGGGTCGAGTTCGAGGACTCGTCTTTGTGATCTTTCTTCCACTTCATACGCCGGTTCTGAAACCAGATTTTTATCTGTCGTTCAGTCAGACAGAGCGCATGTGCAATCTCCACTCGCCTCCGGCGGGTCAGGTACCGGTTGAAATGGAATTCTTTCTCGAGCTCCAAGGTCTGGTACCGTGAGTAGGTCTGACGCCCACGCTTTCGGTTTGGATCTGCAAGAATGGTTTCAAAATGTTTATAATTACCGCTGCAGATTCACTAATAAAAAAAACTGCAAATTGATGTGTTTTGCGTAAGATTCATGGATGCCATGGTCACATGCAGTGAACTAGGTCTAATGGTGACAATACATTACTAATGTCAGGCGTCACAATGAAGTGATGTTACAGTTGTGTATTTTTACAAACAATGTTAATAAACAAAAAACGGAAATAACTACATTATGTGCTAGTCATTGCCATGTTACTATAGTACATATAGTATGTATTTCAAGACAGTAAGTGATGGTGTGGCTTTGTGAAAATATCCAAGCAATACCAAGTATTGTCCAGTATGCTAGGTCATACCTACAGCCCATGAGCATTTAGTACTGCAAGATTAATTGATTTGTGTTTATTAAATAATAATTTGCCTACCAAACCCATATTTATTAATGCACTGCTAAAACTAGTGTTTTTATTTACAACCACACCTCGGTTTTGTCCGGTGCACATATAGCTTTCTGAGACTGATGATGATAATCACAGCTGCCATTCTGAACCCAATCAGAGCGAACCGCCGATTACAGGAGCACTGATTTACACTACAACTATAGCCTGGTATTTTACTGCCACAAAGAAAGCAGTCGCAAAAACCCAGCGGCAAGGTCGCTGCACCATGAACATTAGGCTACATGTGGGGGGATAATTAATGTATATGGCCACAGAACTCATTACTTGAGCAATAAAAGTTTTACGATTTTTCCATGCAATACCAACGGCTTCACTGAATGTATTGTGCCATTAAGACCGCGGTAAGTAGCCTATGCCATGGTTTTGTAAATGGGTTGACATTAAAACTGAGCTCTGTATGAGTACGTTCTGAAGTAAGGACAACCTTTTAGCTCATACCTGAGGTTCTCATCCAGGGGTACATCCGGTAGTGTTTTTCCGCTTGCGAGATGAGAGGCCCAGTCGCTGGCTGGTTGCAGCTGTCCCCGAACAGACTGCTCTGGTCGAAAGAGCTACAGTGAAGACTGTGCACGTCCGGCGCCTGGCCATATCCAAGGGGAAACATCGGGTGGCTCTGGTAGATAGCATTGTTCACGTTGTAAACCCCGGACAGGGATGGAGGAAAGGCAGGGACTGTGGCGCTGTGAGCCGAAGTGGGTCCTTCTACACCGGGTCCAATTGGGCACCGACCTCGATCTGCGCACGAACCACGGTCGTTTGGGAAGAAAGGACCGCTTGCCGTATATTTGCTGAAAAGACCATCCACGTAATAAGAACTCATTTTTTGTTTGTGATTTGTTGGGCCAGAATCTTCAGTGTCGTTTTTACGAGGTATCGTGATATATGACAGCAATACACCCTAGATTTACACCCAAACCCCATTTTCCCCATACCAAAGAACTCACCCACGTGATCTAGTCCTGTGACCGTTGTAGCCAATCACCACCCTGGCGAGAAATGCCATTATGGTGCGCAGACTGCAGAGTAGGATTAACACAAACACACAGAGGTCCATATCTATGGGAACACACCATGCCAAATGGTGTGGAAAACATAATAGAAAACGACACATATAAAATAGAAAAATAAACAAATGTTTATCGGTCCTAGAAGTTTTGTTGCATTTCATATTACATCTAGCACCTATCATCGTTTTGACCCAATCCTATATCTCTAAATAATGAAAACTTTCGAACAGTGTCGGTCAGTCCCATTCAATAATTTTACTCTCATGTAAAACTGAATTAGTTACACAACAAACATCCAAACATGATCACAGTAAACAATTTACACTAAATGTAAAAATAGCCTATGTAATATCAATACCGAATATATTTTGATGTGAGATTGCATTCCATGATTTGCATTGTGTTTATACCTAAATCGTTTCTCATAATATTTTCATATTATTTAAGAAATAATTCAATTTATTACTGTAAAAATAAAATAAATGTATTATAGTGTGTTACTAATGATTCAATATTTATTTGGTTATTGATTAATTACACAAATGTTTAGTAAGTACATTTACACGTTGTAGTTCAATTATGCCTTTTCTAAAATGTTGGGAAAGTGCATTATTGAAATGCACAGAACATTCAAATTCAAGTTTTCGCAGTTTTTATTGAAAAAAGTCGGAACTGTGTAAAAAAACTAAAATAATGTCCATATACAGTAATTTGGAAGAAAATGTCTTAAGCCTCTTCTGGGATGGAAGATTTGCCAGACATTTTTTAAAATTGGAATAAGACCAGCTATTACTATTCATGTATTGTTAAGATATTATTTTCAGGAAGACAGTCATTTTGGATATCGCTATATCACACTCGTAAACTATTATTAAGCCTAAAATTGTAGGTAGATATTATAAATTGGTTTAACTGAATTTTGTATCTACACCAAGGTGTAGGAGTGGATGGATGACAGATGATAGTTAGCTAGCTAGATAGATAGCTAGATAGATATATAATGTTAAAATATTTGCCCAGAGTAAAAACACGGTGCCACAATGAGCATTTGTGGAAGAAATTAGTTTAGTTTCTAAATTGGAATGAAACTTCATAAGGATATTGGGAATTAAAACATTATTTGTACATTTAGAAGTGTAATACATTGGATTTATTTTGTTATCTAGGAAGAATGCCTTATTGGGAATAATTTGATAGAGTTCACTCTAAAGCACGGTGTTATATATATATAGGCATGCTACGATATTGGGTTGGTGAAATAGTGTTGCACAGGGAAAAAATTAAAGAAATGCGACCTGTACATATATCAATTTAGGCTAGATCTAGATTACCATATGTATTGTATAGTTTAAAATGCAATTCCTATGTGATATTTGCGATATCCTAGTATTCCAAATTGAAGCAAAATTTATTTGTCTAGGATTTTATTATGAACTATTTCAGAAAGAGAGAACATTTGTTTCCACAGATCAAACAAAAAGTAAAACCTGTACAAATATCACATTAATAATCTATTACATTTCTCTTCACTTAATATTACTACATGCATTAAGTGTTATTATAGGTCTGACAAAAAGGTTAAAGTGAACATTCAACTTGCTCAATGAAAGCCTATTATCTTTAACCACAACCGTAAACATGAATTGCTTAATAAAATGTAGGAAAGCCCTTATTATTGTATTGATTGTTAATTCATTTACTTAACAGGTTTTAGTTTTTCTCTGTTGTCTACACTCAAGACCATTGTTGGTTGTTTTTCTGACGTATTCGTGGAGTCACAGGCATCGTTAACATAAGGTTTATGTAGAAAACAGAGAGCTAGGCTAGAAGGTGTTTTCAACTTGACAAAGGATATCTAAACCTAGTTTGTCTGCTTTTTACCAGTCTATGCAGTATATTATTAGAAATTGTCCTGCTTATGACAAAAGATAGCTAACGTATACAACTATCTTTCAAACGTTTAAAAGATCAAACACCATTCATTACAAAATTCTAGAAGAGAAAAATGCATCAATAGGTCTAACCATGTCAATATACCATTTCGTTTCGTGCTGAGCGCACGGTATTGGTATTAATAGTATTAGACCTTTTAAAACACAGAGTCGTATGTGGAATTACTATGTTGTAGCTACTATTAATATATTATGTTCCTCTGAGAGTAATAATAAATGGTTAAGTGTTCAAGCAACGCCAATATCGACGTTGTTATGGAACATTAGCGCCATCCTCTGGACACTAAAAGTAGATGCAGGGTGGAAAAGGTGCAATGCGCACATACGTGCTAAATTGCAATGCCATCCACTCCCCTCCATGACCAAATGAGAGGAGGGAATCACAAAAAGGAATGCGATAAAAGTATGTGGCACCAAATGGCTGCGGTAGGCTATTAGTTATCCAAATATTTGAAGGTGAAAATCTAAAATACAGGTGGAAACTATAATTGTTGGAATTAGAGATAGGTATTACTTCCAAATTCTGTGACTTTATTGCCCTTTCTTTTCGTCCAGCGCGTCAACAGAACACTAGATACCACCAGAGAAACTGAAAGAGAACGTTTCCCAGGCCAGGTACAAACAAAGGGCGCTCGAGATGACCATGAGTCCTGCGAGCAGCAGTCACGGGAGACGCCAATAAAGCTGATCATTTCCGCAAGGCCTTTTGTCCACACTGCAGTCCCACAGAAAGAGAAAAAACAAATGGGTGCCGAGTTCTGGAAACGGCCTAATTGTGTCTGGACGGCCATAAAGCCATTAAAAGTGGAATGCCAGACAGTATAGCAGACCAGGCGTTTTATTGCTCTGTCTCTGGTCGAGCCTTTGAAGTTTGGGGTCCATCTGCGTCCGAAAGGCATAGCGCGTCACAACACCACTATATGGCTTCATGCAACTGCTATCTTTCTTTTTTTAACAAAAGCAAATCTATTACTTAAGCAAATATATGTGCGTGCCTGACGTGACTGATGTAAATCAATGGTGGTTCTCTAATGATAGCTTTACAGTTCCAAGGTACAAGATTGCAGCCTATTCCAAAAATAGTCTATCTATTATTAAACTTATATTAAATATTCTCGATTCTTATAGTATTTAAGGGAACGTGTCTAGGTCTACTGGGCAAAGGCTTGTGGAAGCAGACCAAATTCAACAACTAAAATATTGATAGGCTACAAAAAATGCACATATTATAATAAGAATACCACACAGTTAAATTATTGTCAGAATGTCCTTATATCCTCGACCTCCCTGCTCTTGTTCAAGGGATCAAAACATGACGGCCATGTTGTGTCCAGAACCGGGGGTCTAAAAGTTTTAATAATATAGCAGACGTTACCGTGAGTGGAAAAACATTTTAGTGTCAGCAACTAATCAATGCGGTTAGTAAAAGTAAACATAAACAATATAACTGCGCTTGCTGGCTTAGCTGAAGAATACATATGCTAGTCTTATTTCAGACCTCAGCTGTCGAAGCTTTCAACATATTTCTTATGTTGTGTCCTCTCGCCTTGCAGCGCTTTGCACCCCATAAACGGTTATAGCGGTAATTGTATTTTATGACTGTATACAGCTAACAACATCCTCTGCCAAAGTGCAGGCAAGCGCGCAGCGACGTACCAGGATTGCCTGTTTGTCCGGAATCCAGACACATTTGACAGAACCAAACACGGTGTGTGTGTGTGTGTGTGTGTGTGTGTGTGTGTGTGTGTGTGTGTGTGTGTGTGTGTGTGTGTG
>JACXGM010000580.1:0-21283 GCA_016801145.1 Umbra pygmaea
ACCTACATCTCCCCACCTTTCAAAACGAAGCGCCAGGCTCTGATTGCGCGTGTCAACGCGCCACGTGATTTAACTAATATAGGCTATATATACGTAAAAAATAAAAAATACTTCTTAACCGTTTAACTGGTAGTATTAATCGGTCAAACGTTTTAGTTTCGGTTAACGGTTAAACGGTCAATATGAGCATCCCTAGCATGTAGCCAGGGCTCTGGTGTTGCAGAAAGATGTTAGACTGTTGCACCGACGGGTCTTCACTGTCAAACTAAAAGCCTTCACAGAGTCGTGTAATTGCGACTTCATGACATTTCATAAAATATTGAAGCATCGGCAGCAATAATTTTGTAGCGGCGTGCCGCCGCTGCTAAATGTACATAGCGGAAACCCTGGGTTCAGTTAAAAAACTTTTGTCTGCATGTCAGGAAATTGTTACTTTGATCAAAGGCTACATTTACTTCCATGGCAATGCATGTGCAGACTGTACAGCATTTTCTGTACAATATTTCCTATATTTTAAGTTTGGGTGCGGGCTTCTGAATGCAACCTTTTCAAAATAGTCTAGTTGCAGATGAGTGAAAACACTAGTTGAGAAAACCACTTCTGCCTGGCTAGTGGTTTCCAACCATGGGTACTAGCAAGGGCGTAGGAACAAGGGGGACGGGGGGAATGTTACAGACAGGCAATGTCCCCCCCCCCAATAATAAGAACAGAATTTACAATAAATAAAATTGAAATCACAGAATTTGGAGAATTTTTTTTTACAGAATTGGCCAAAAAGGAAAACTGATTTTATCGGGCCCTACAATATATTGTGTGTATTGTCTGTGTGATCAATTCAACTATTGGCCGTTTACAGTCATGGTGCAAGTGCGCTTTGGGCATGTTCAAATCCACTTTTGCTATTTTTACAGCAGATAAAAGGGTCCATGCGCCGGGCGCATGGTCTAAAAAGGTTGTACTAAGAGTTCATTAATTCAAGGGTGTGTTTTAGGCATAACATGCAATAAACCAATCAGAGATTAACCTCCCATTCCCTTTAAGTGCCAGGCGCATTTGTACCTTTCGTGCATTGCTATTATAATGGCGGATTTGCACCGTAATATTTTATTTGTAATCTTTTGCATGTTCGTGTGCTGCTGCGCTTCCCTGTGTGTGTGCAACAAGCACAGTGTACATGCACTGTGCCTATGCCATAGGTGCATTTGACTAATTTGCTGTTAAATAACTATGACGTGCTACGCCATTGACTTAAGACCAGGTTTTTGTTGGTCAATGTCGCGATCACTTTCCGATGCCTCAAGATAGCAATACACCCAGAATTATCCTGAACACACCTCCCTGTTAGACCAGCACGCCCATGGGCGCAAAAATGGGCGCAGGACCATTTGCTATTTTAACAACGCGGGCGCCTGACGGGAAATTGACAACAGCGTTGGTCTTAAACTAGCATAGACAGCTGCGTTCAGACTTTGCGCTGCATTGCGCCGGGTGTAAGATAGGGCACCTAGTGTTTGTTCTTTAGGGTGTGGTTCATTGTCTTATGTAAAGTGTATGTGTGTAGGTGTTTGTTTATATATGACTATCTGTTTTTGACTTTACAGACATCTGTTTATTTTCCTAGTGGTTTTGAATAAATCTAAGTTTTGCATTTCATCTCCATTTTATCCCAGCACCCTGCACTACTGTTACACCTTCACTACACAACATTAAACAAATGTTAATCTGCTCTTCGGTAAACCAGTTTACTGCAGATACTGATTATCAATGTGATAGGTACATTTCAATACTAAAAAACACAGACCAGTCAAAATAAAGGCTGCGCTTACATTCCGATAGCTTTCAGCCACATATACTCAACCTTTTGAGAAAAGCCTGAGATGAGACAAATTAATTTCTTTCCATACTGGTTGTATTTACAATGTCATGTCTTGAGATGGCAATCACGA
Organism: Umbra pygmaea; assembly: GCA_016801145.1. Lineage (NCBI taxonomy): Eukaryota > Metazoa > Chordata > Actinopteri > Esociformes > Umbridae > Umbra > Umbra pygmaea. Next base: position 1,947 of record JACXGM010000580.1, read on the forward strand.
ATTTGTGGGTGTGTCATGGAATGTCCTTCAAGAAGTCGCAAGCTGGGTGTGTGAGCGCTTCGCAGGGTGGACTGTGACCATAGTCTTTATGTAGCATCAATATAGTTTGGTGGTCTTGTGAAGGATTTAATAATCCTCTCGTGTGCTACCTTGGGAGGTAGCAGCTATTTGAGAGAGAACTCCAAGTTTACACACTACAATTTTGTCTTTTCTCAAGCTTTTCTGTAGAGGTCTCAAATATGTGGCTGAACGCTAACGTAATGTAAATGGTGCCTAATCTAGTGGCAACTCTAGTGGCAACTGTTTAAATAGGTGTATACAGTCTTTGTGATTATATAATTAATGATTTAGTCAAAATAATTAGTCAACTAATCATCAAGTGAATAACATACTCCAGTTCATGGGTAAATAATAAATGTTAATGGACTGGGAGGTCCAGACCAAGGTTTGGGAAACTGTTTTATTCAAATAAAATCCCAATGTCTATTTCACCTGAACGGATGTACATTTTGGGATTGTTATTTCCTTATTTTCAACAGCTTTAAAAACAAAAAGGTCATTGCTATAATCTTACATTTTAGAGTCCCGTTTGACCTAAAATGATTGACAGCTGGACCTTTAAACACACACTAGTGCAAATTAGATATAATCTTGCTTGACGGCTAAGACAAACGTCCAGTGTTTAGAATCCCTAAGTTGTTTGATTACTCTAGAAAGAACATGAGTGAAAGGCGGATTAAAGACTAGTATTCTGCTAGCAACACTTCAGATGACGTCAAATTTTCGGTATAATGAGAAAACTTTCAAAATAAAAGCCAGAAGGTCAATACATATCAAAGTGTATAATTCCTTAATTAGGTTAGTGAACTCTAAACAAAGGCTGGTTTTATGATGTTTTAAGCATGTAGAAAGATTGTGTTATGTGGAAAAATAAAAAAATATATAAAAAGTTTTAAAAACAATGGTTATGCATACATTATAAATACCATTCTTCAGAGCAGATTGCTCTATAACAGAAAAACTATAGCTCGTGCCAAAACATGTGCTATGGATAAATTAAAATTTGCTGCATGGGTGATTTCTGTTAAATAGTGTGTGTTTATGCAATGCATTGAATGTTTATGTTACATTGGCTGTAATGTCCCTTTAAGTTTTGTGACTCCTCTCTCTAGTTTGGTATGTATGCTATGTTCTGCCACAAATGAGAGCAGAGTAGCGTAGGTAAAGCTGTATATACTGTATATCTGCGTTGTGCCACTCGCTCCAGTGGTACCCTGCAACCGTCTTTGTGCTGTATGTTCCTGGAGAATCAACTCAGCAAAATCAACAAACAAACCAGCTATCTGAACGGGTCTCCCTCTCTCTCTCTACACCACACCCTACACCGTGACAACATCACTCTCCCATTTGACCTCATGTTCCTTCCAAGTAAATGCAAGAAAAATTGTTTTGTTTTTAATTGTGCAAATCCAATAGATCAATAAACTTGTGACAGACAGGTAAAAGACCAAATGGTACAGACAGTAAATTGTGAAATGGAAGATATTTCTGATTCCCTAAATGAAAATGAGAAATTAAGTAAGGTTTTGTCCAGAGAAAATAAGCATCCATCTCAAAATTCTGGAGTTGCTAACAATGACAACCACAGTTCCCACATAGATACAAATATGTCAAATTTTAGCTTAGTTGATAAGGGATATGTACACAGTGAAAATGATTCTTATAGTGACATGGAACAGACAGTAACCCAAGAAGTAGATGTGCAACAAATGACAAACACTAAAATATTTGATTGTAATGTTTCTGTGGATGAAAATGTTAAGCAACCAGGAACCTAAATACGCATGGAGACACTTCATTGTATTTTTTCAAAAGAAGCAACATTTGATCAATTTAGGCATGAAACCCCAAGTTAGTCAGTGTTTACACTGACCCTCAGTGAATGGGAAAAGCTACATTCACAAAGAGGTAAAATATATTTTAAAAGATATAGCTGGAAGGACTTATTTGCAGCAAAAGTAAAGGAATCAAATCCTTATTGTACACTTGTGTTTAAGGACCACCACTTTACAGTAAGTTAAACAAAACAGTTAAATAATCCCTATCTAAAACTGAATGGTTACTGTAAACATTCATTGTGCACTTTGACACTATTGTTTTGAAATCATTGGAGTCCTTGAACATCACTGTAACATATTGTAGAGACATTAGACATTGTGGAGACATTTTGGCTTGACCAATAAGAGCCCCAGAGAGACAGGAACCTACGTTGTCATTACAAAATGTAGCAGCACATAATGTTTTCAGGGATCGATAAGCCAGAGCTGACATCAGGTCTATGGCAACAAATAATAGAAGTGACGTGGAAAAGAATTCTTCTGTAATGAGAAAAACTAAATGGGAACAACATACTAAGAACTTACTGGATTCTGATGAAATTGTGTCATTGCAAAAGCTAAGAGAAACATTTATGAGTGAGGACATGACAAACTCCAAAATGAAGGGTTTCATTCAGGTTTTGCAAGTTGCCCCAATAAAGATCATTTGCTTTACAGAGAGGGGGATCCAACACTGGCATGGATTGACAAAATACAATGCCATCTTGGAATGCCACTGGAGGCATGATCAAGTCTAAAATCAATAAGAAGATGATTTTATACTACGCGATTGCAGTAATGAAAATCTGTGTTTTTTTAAATAAATGCAGGGTTTATTGTCTGTGTGTTTAACCAAAAAACAACATCCATTATGTTGTATTTTCCCCTCTTCACAATATGGAAGGTGAGTAATTTTTAGTTGATATTCACCAGACCTAAGACACATGAACAGAGGTAAATGTTGTGCATTCCAAACTAAGTGTGGCTGAGTTCACATATTTTGGGAAGTATCTAAATAAAGAACAAAATGACCAATAACAGGAGTTAATTAGTAACCAGTTAGTATTCTTTCTATATGAATAGAAATAATAGAAAGTGATTCATTATTGTAACTAGTTAGTTATAAACTCCCATAACCTGGCCATTTAGTTTTTATTTAGGAACTTCCCAAAATGGGTACACCCAGATGCAATTATTAAAGAACAACAATTACTGCAGTACATGTGTCCTAGGATTGGGCAACATGAACAAAATATATTGTCAGGATAATTTGATTTCTCTTTTATCTTAGTGATTTTTCCAGATTTCCTTCCATTCCCAATTCCCTATCTTATTCTGCCCTGTCGGCAGGTCCACAACTCCTTTTACAGATATGTGGGATGACGAGAGGTGTGCACATGGTAGGGCTGTGCAATTATTCAAATTTTTATCACAATTTCAATTTCATCTCCTAACGATCACAAAAACAATGTAATCGAGAAAAAAAGATTATTTTGTACCTTGCATTTCGTAAGAACTTTTATTTTTGTCTTGTGTTCGAATGACACGCACAAGCACACTTTTGTCCTCCCCGAAAGCCAAACTCACTCAGTCTTCTATTAAAGATGCATTTTACAGTGTGAGGCACTTTTTTGCCAATGATGTGTACCCCATTAGCACAGTAAAAGTTGTTCTAAATTATTTTAACAACTTTTTCATGGAATTCAAAGGATTTAGAAGTATTGACTGTTTTTAAGATTAAATTAATTCAACAACATAGCATAGGCCTATTCGGGCAACATATTATTTCCATCATGAGCACATTCAGATCACCCTGTCCTCCACCGAAGACCTGTTGTCCAGAGTTATACTGTAAAAAACTAAAATGCTGCCAAAATTAGCACTGTTACATTTAATGATATTAGTTTGCACAATAACTGCATCTGAAATGTATTCATGCTAATAATATTAAATTTACTTAATTTTTTCTTTTTATCAACGATCACTTTGTCAGCTTGTTTACATCTATATACCTATTGCCAGGTGTTGTCTATGGCCAAACTCTGTAGTAGTGTCCATCCATTTAAGTTTGTGGCTTAGCTATAAACAGAACCCAGGAGGCAAGTGAGGCCTTCAGTCCCTGGGTGATTGCTTCCCCTGTGTAATCTTTCAAAATTATCATTGGAATGAGCGCTATTATTTTGAAAAACAAAATCTGCATTTGTGTTGCTAGCAGAATGTTGTGTTGCTGAAAGAACGGAAATGGATCAAAGGCAGTTGATACAGGCTGCTGGTCACTGCTTGTTAGAGTCACAAAGATAAACCACACCCACTGTGAGATCAAGTTCCCCTCTACTAAATAGATTTTTCAGAGGGGCTGAGCATTCAGATGGATGACATGATGAGAAGCCAATGATAAAAGGCTGTGGACATAAGGCGCCAAAGCTAAAAGCATGCATTGTATACTATTATGGACAGAAAAAAATGGTGTTTTCCTACACTGTAAGCCCAAAAAGTTGAATTCACTTAAAATTTTTGAGGTAACCGGTTGCCTTAAAAACGTTAAGTAATGAGTTGCATTTAACTTAAAAAAAAAATAATTCCACCCTTTCATGCATTTAAGTTCAATGCACTCAAGTTTTCATAACCCATTACTTAACCTTTTTAAGGCAACCGGTTACCTCAATTTTTTTAAGTGGATTCACCTATCAGGGCTTACAGTGTACATTCTGTAATTTAGATGTTCATATTTGATACAAATCTGTCAGGCCCTTGCTGTGAAATGGAGTGGAAAGCAATTGAAGAAGCAATTGAAGAAGTTCAACCTGTCAAAGACTAGGATGGTGGACTTCTACACCGCCATCACAGAGTCTATCCTGACCTCCTCCATCATCTAGTATGCTGCAGCTACCGCCAAGGACAAGGGCAGGCTGTAGTGCATCATCCACTCTGCAGAGACAGTGATTAGCTGTGATCTGCCATCTTTACAAGACCTACAGGCCTCCATATCTTACCCTATATCCTCTTACCCTGGTCTAAAAACAACTCTTCCCTTCGGCAGAAGGCTGAGGTCTATCAAGACCAAGACCTTTTTCAGTACAGTTTCTTCCCTACAGCAGTTGGCCTCATGAACACGACCCCTAAACCAAACTGACATTGCCCCGCCTCACATACACACAACACATATCTCTACATTTCCTGTTCATATCCTGTCCATATCCTGCACATATCCTCCACCTTTAAGTTTAAAACAGTTAGAAATCTATTCTGTAGTAGACTATTTGTACTGTGTTGTTGTATTGTTCTTTTCTGTGAGTTATGTACAAATACATGCACCAACAGACCAGAGAAAAAATATATATTGTTTGTTAAAACTTACTTGACAATAAAGCTCTTTCTGATTCGGATGTTTATATATCAAACCCCATAGTTGGTAAATGAAAAAAGAACTTTTTACCACAGCACTAAACCAGCCTACTTCATTATCACATCTCCTAAAGACCTACCAAATAATGACCTGGAGGAAAAGGTAAGACCCTGACATGCATAACTAATAATTAATGAATATGTGCACACCCAAATTTATTGCTCAATGTTCTTTGTCTACATACCTTTCTACAATCCAAGTCCATTCACCAATTTCGTTTCCCATGCAACTGACAAACTCACCAGGCCATTTAGTCATTTTAATGAGGGAGTACTGTTAGGTGTTTCTTGTATTTAAAGCCAAGCTGACACGCGGAGATGATGCTCAGGTTGTGTTGAACCATGCTGATTGTGTTAAACCTGCTGAATAAATCCTTAGATAATAATAGACTAGTAGAATGTTAGTGCAGTGTAGGCCTCTACCTCCATGTCGTGTCTCAACCCTCAATGGGACAATGGCTATGTAGACTCGGGGATGAACACAGATGTAAGCAATCGGATCAGTTATGACTCACAACGAAATAATGATGCAAGATTAGCGTGTACCATTTTATTCGTTCTCAAGTGTGCGTGCGGTCTTTGCTAATACAAACCGAATGAACCGGACACAAAAATGTATCTACGCCGAGCCTACATATTAATATAAAATAATCTAGAACACTAGCCTAATAGCATCTACTAGACCATGAATGATTAATATTTGCAGTATTTCGATTATTAGAATATAATTAACTAGGGCTTGTCGAAATCATACATGTAAGTGCTTCTAACTCCATAGGTTTGCATTTCAATCTGACAAAACAACATGTTCTTCATGTTTACCGTTTGTTTTATAGAGCACTAGCGTCATACTGTATGACGCGTTCAACAAGATGCTATCTAAATGCCGAAGCATGGTGGTTCATTGTAGGATAAAAATGTTCGTGAACGCAGATGACTGGAGTTTGGGAAATTATATATTTTAGTAAATCGCATATTACCTTTTGCGAATACAGGCGCGGTCTATCCTCATATGCGGTCCTTAGTTGCTGACCTTGTCAATGCTGCGTGAAGATGGGACTGTATTGTATTTGAATTGGATCAAGCTACTCGAAAGACGATGTGACGTAGCAACGCTTAAAGAGGGCGGTCTAACCTGTATATACTGTTGCTCCTGCTGGACCACGTAGACTATCGCGCCACAGGCAAGACTGACCAGCCAGATTATTAAGTAAAGCGGGCTGGTTTCATTAGGTGGTTTGAGCAAAAATGTATGTATTCCTGGATTCAAGTATAAGGACATGGTGGCGTTTGAATATTTTATCAAATAAGCTTCTAATTTTTAATGAAACCGAAAGCCTCTTCTGCATCCAACAGAGAACACAAGAGATGTGTCCGATTCAACACTTCGAACCAAGCTTTAAATAGGTCACACGGTTTACCTCGGGGATTAATTTAAAGCCGGCCATATGAGAGTGACGTCTATTAAAGCTTGTTTGTTGATTGTAAATCAGCCATTCGGCCCCAACAGAGTAGTATACAGGATCATGGACAATACTGAAAAGTAGCCTAATCAGATACAAGGTCGTCATTGTGGAATGGAATAAACAATTAAACTAAACAGAGCATTATTTTACAGTTTAAAAATAGGTATAGGAAGATAATACTTGATTTTATATATATAAAGGAAGTGATCAAATTACATTAATTTAATGATAATGTACTGCAAGGGATTTGTTGTATGTTGTTGTTTTGTTTAAACTTGATGTGTATAGGCTACTTGTTTTTGTAGGGGCAGGACATACCCTATTTTTTTCTGTTACTTGTTCATTCTGATGCATGATTGTGGTTATTTTTTGTTTGTGTTTTCTAATTTACTGATGGATTGAGATAAAAAAAATAAAAAAGGTTCCTTGGTAAGGAATGGAAAATAGCAAGGGTCTTCAACCTGGGGTCTGAGCCCCCCTGTGAGTACTTGGAGCTACAAATAACAGTTGGGGGTGAGGGAGGTATATTGAGAGATTTGTGTTGAAATAACTTCTTGCAAAAAAAATATCGAAATTGAAAAAGAAAGGGAGATTCAGAGATAATAGTTTTAATGGGAGATTATATTTTTATAAAAACAAAAGAAAGAATACATTGATATAATACAATTTCTGAGCAAAAATGAAATGTTGGTGTGGCAAATAGCTTTATTAATGGCAAATGTTATGTAATTTGAATTCTCAGAGTGACTTGCAGTACAATGAGCGTACACATTTTCATAATCTCTTAAAGTGAGCTACACTGGACAACATATGATGTGGTGTTTGGATTGAATGGCTTGCGTGGGAGACCCTGGACAAAAAAGTATGAAGACCCCTGGAATAGAGGGATCACAAATGGGTGGATATTGCACCTACACCATTTTGCTGTGACATATTTATTTGAAAGTAATTTGGTATTTAATGGAATTTCTCCTATTCTGTATTTTTAGCATGGATATACACAATTGATTTTCCTGTAAAAACACAGGACTGCGATGGCAGTGAAGGGAAAGTAGCTAAAGAATATAAAATTAACATTTCATTATTTCCCTCTAATGATTTATTCTTCCAAACAACTTCACTTGCAAAATGTCCAGACAGAGTATGTATTGGTCAAGATATACAGGTCCTGTATACCTCCCTGTTTTGTCAAACAAAACAAAAATGGCACAGCATATGGCTCGAAAAATTTACATTAAATCAAGAATAATCTAGCACAGTGGTAGAGTCACTGCCTCACAGTTTCATTGCAAGACCACATTTTGACACCTGTTTGCGGACTGTTCCAAGGGTCCTCCAAAGATCTTTGCAACTGGCTAGTCACCAAAAATAGTTATCCATTATGGCTACCTTGCCTTGTCAAGCTCTAGCAACTCATTGTGGTGAATTTGGGCCCTGATAGCTTAATCCAGGCAAAAGGCAGAGTGTTCCTCTTAAGGATTTTGGACTTTTAATACTTTTTAAACTTTGAAACTGAAAGTCCTTTATTGTAATGTAATATTGGTTTCATTTTGGGAAATATTTAAAAATTACTGAAATATGTTGTTTGCATAAATATTTAATTAATGTGCTTTGGAAGCTTCCAGTATACACAGATAAAATACATTTCCAGAGGTACAGATGTCACATGATAAAGTGGTGTACCAATCACCTTAACATTGGCCTCTACCTGTGAACCATTAAAGTCCCAATTTCTGTATGAAACCCCATTAGCCACTTTCTGACCAAGTATTTACAGGAACGTAGTTATAGGAACAGTCCACATCCAAACAGTTCTACTAGCTAACTACTTTCCCCCAAAACCGGTTTTGCTATTTGCATTCGCACTGGTCAAGTGGCCATAGGACCTGGTAGGAGGGATAAGGGAGATGGCCTTTTATAGCGTCGTCACTAGACTTTAGAGTAATGCCACATACAACAACATTTCACAGTTTAATGTTTGTAACACTGGGTGTATGCTTGGAGATAAGTGTGTAAATTATTTTACGTATGTGGATGATCTGGTTGTTTGTTCAGATTACGGGGCTGAAAACGACATCCAATACAATTATAAAAAGGGTGTTGTGTTGATAACGAGGTTCGAACTGCGTCGTTTAAAAACTAGGCTGGAATAATAGAAATGGAGTACTTATCTGTTGTCTCCATCTGCTTTTTTGCTTGATTTAATAATAAGCAGACTGCCCATCCAGTTTTCCGTTAACTGTTTGCATTGTTCTGTGAAGCGACCTTGGGTTCTTGAAAGGTGCTATAAAAAATAAACTAAATAATCCCCAAATTTCTCCTTAAAGATCATAAGAAAAAAATGGTAATAGGAACGTTATGTTCTAGGAACTACTTCTACAGACTGGTAATCTGAAGGGGTGTCAGATGGCTTAGTGGTTAGCGACTCAGACATGTTGTCAGAAAATTGCCGTTTTGATTCCTGGCTGAGCCAAATGTTGTTGTGTCCTTGAGCAAGGCATTTTACCCTATTGTGCTTCAGAGGGATGTCAATGTATTCACTGTAAGTCACTCTGGATAAGAGCAACTGCTAAATGACTAAAATGTCAAATGAAATGGAAGACCAAAGAGCATCCAACAGAAATTAGAGATGAATTACAAATGCAATGGTTAGGAAAACAGTCAAATAATATCCTAGTGTTTTAATATTTTATAGTGATAATATATTTAGTTATAGTGATAATACAGTTGGTTCACTAATCAGGAAGTGGAAGCTGCATCACACTATCCAGGCATTGTTTAGAAAAGGCTGGCCCTCAAATTTAATTAGTTACGCAAAAAGATTTTGAAAATAAGTTATATACAGGTCAACAATCACTTTAAGTAGCAGCCTAAATTGCTGCATTGCAGGACAGTCTACATCATGATAGTCAGTGGTTCGAGCCTGACTATTGGTTATCTGACTTTCCCCAGGCCTCCGGCATAAGGCAGCGCAAATTGGCATAGGGCTGCCCGGGATTTTGGTTAGGTGATTATGTATCCTGCCATGTCTCTCTCCAGCAACACCTTGTGTCCAGATCAGGTGCCTGTATATTCAATCACAGAAGTATAGTCACTGAATTTATTCACTGATCTGACTAAAGGCTTCCATGTTGGATGAGCAATGCGAACAGAATCGGTGGCTGTGCGACATGTGGTTGGATGAACCATGTGTGCGCCCCTCACCATGCCAGAGTTCTGGCCAAGAAATTGCGGAGCAATCGACAAGGCAGGGTTACTGGGAATTGGGAAGAGAGGAAAATGGGGGGGACTTTGAAGGAGCTACAGGGTCCCATGACTGGAATAATGCAATGGTTCACTGGTAAACCATATCAAGAGCTCTGCATAAAACTGGCCTGTATAGGTGGCAAGAAAGTAGCTGCCCAAAAATGGCCATCTATTTGCAATTCTGTAGTTTACCAAAAAGCATTAAAGTGAACCACTGTGGTCAAATGAGAGCAAGATAGAGCTTATTGGGTAAACCGCAAACTGTGTGATGCAAACATTGCACACATGGTAAATGGACGGCATTTCTATAACGCTTTTCTAACCAATGGCCACTCAAAGCGCTTTACAGTGCCTCACATTTACCCATTCATTCATTCACTCATTTATACACCGATGGGAATGTCTGCCATACAAGGCATCAGCTCCCATCGTGGGCAGCTGGGGTTAGGTGTCTTGCTCATGGACACCTCGACACTTGAGTACCTGGGGATCGAACCACCAACTTTCTGTTTGCTAGACAACCTACTTGACCCACTGAGACATGAGCCACTGTCACCCTATATATCTCAGGACACATTATCCCTACATTAAAGTCTGGCAGATATATGATCATGGTTTTGGTTTAATTTTCAGGTCTTGTTTAAATGCAATGAAGAATGGATGTAGCAAAAAACAAGGAAATAATAACCTGTTTCAGTTTGCTAACAAAAGAGCCCGGGAGGGAATTTGCATTTCAGGAAGATAATGATCCACAAACAAGGACAAAGCATCACTAATTTGGCTGTAGAACCAAAAGGTAAATGTTAGTGAACCAGTCCTGCATGGAGAATCTGTGACACTTTTTGAAAATTCTAGTCCCCAAGTGTGATCAAAACAATCTTGACAAATCTGCATTTTTTATAATTTTTTATTTCACCTTTATTCAAACAGGTTAATCGATTGAGAACAAGTTCTCATTTCCAATCGTGACCTGGCCAAGACATTAAGTTACACAGTACAACTTGAGTACAAACATTCAGGTAAACAGTATTACGTTAGATGAAAAAATACTGTACATTCAGTGCAACTATGGTCTAAGCTTGGTTCTACCAAATATAAATATGGAGGGTGGAATGCCTAAACTAGTAGGACTACTGGCATGGGTACATACTGTAAAGAGACCTGACGGAGAGTACACGTTACGCATGTTTTAACATTTCTTCTTCGGAGCTGCCGACGTGGCAGGGTTAGTGGGAAAAATTTAGAACAATTGTGAAGGGAGAAAATGGGGGTGTACGAGATAAACATATTTTTTTAAATACATAGTTTAAAAAATATATATTTTTCACTTTGCTTTTTAAAAATGTGATTTAGTCTTGTGGTTGCTTTCTTCTTCTTTTTTATTTTTCAACCCTTTTCTTTTATCCTACTTTGTGTTTTTTTATTTGTTTTTATTATATTCTACGTGAAGCACATTCCTTTGAATCTATGTCTGAAATGGCCTATATAAATAAGCTTAATTAATTGTCTGATTGATATTTAGGTAAGCGTCATATAGTATTTTAACAAATAAAATCAAACCGACAGTGATGCAGGCTCAGCCGGCTTCAACACAGATTCCCATCCAGCCAACTGAGAAGAGGGCCCCTACACAATTGGTTCCACCACAGGCTTCAGCCCAGACTGCTCAGCCGGCTTCAACACGGGGCCCCATCTAGCCAACTATGGAACAAGCCTCCACATAGCCGGCTCCACCATGGGGACCCATCCAATTGGGGGGCCACCACCACCAGAGATGCTGTCCTGCTCACCGCCGCCACCAGAGACGCTGTCCTTTTCTACGCCTGCTGTGGCTCAGGGGACCTCCCCTGCGCCAAAACTACCCCAGGAGGTCACGGCTGTGATGTGCCCCCCCACTCCACCAGCTCCTCCAACATCTCTGACACCTCCTTCATTGCCTACAGAGGTCACTAGACCCCTCTGGTGGGCCACAGGGGTGCAGGGGGATAAAGAAGCCCCTGGATCTTTTTTGTTGGGGGTAAAGAGGACTGGTCAGGTGGAGTGGTCCAGACGGGGGATGGGCCGCTCCTGAAGGAGGTGGCACCGGAACCCAACCAGTCCCAGACCCGAAGTGCTGCACGACCTCTGGGAAGGCAGGCGCCTGGATGTTTTGGGTGCCTTGGTGGTGGCACCCTTTGATGGGGGGGTACTGTGGCATGTCCGTGGATTAAGGGCGCCACATCATGGTCAAGTTATGTTATATCACTTTCAATTATTACTGCACCTTTGTTGAATTTCAATCAGGCTCAAGTGTATTGAATTATGTGATGAGTTCCTCTACTAAGACCAGGGTGTCTTTGATTGTATATACGTATGTTACCAGTGACCTTATTTTAGCTGTGTTTGTTTTTATTGTTTTATTCAGGATTATAATATGAATTAACACTGCACTTGTGTCGCCTCGTAACACTCCAGCTCATAGCGTGACACATACTGTATGAGTTAACAGTTCTGCCTTATTTTGGACTTAATCAGACAGGGAAGATTGCTAAATATCCTGTCATTTTAAAAGCTTAAAAGTTTGTAAATCCATGCATAATCATCCTAATGTACTGTATATCCAAGGTTGATTTTGGTTAGGTTATATACCATTAGACACCAATCATACTATCATACTAGACTTAATATGGAAGCAAAACTTAAAGTATCTATTTGACTCAACATAGTCATTTTAATTTACTAGTGTTTTTATATCAAAACCTGTTTGTTTCTGTTACTCTTTTGCATGTGTCTCTATTACACCCTGCAATCCATTCAACGACACAGAATAAAACACCGGAAACCAAAGAGAGCAAAGGAGAAGACGGCACAGCAGATTGGCATGTAAACAGAACAATGTTTGGGGGGAGGAACTACAGGGGGTGAGAGCAGCCCGCTTGGACGGAGGAAAGAGAGGTGGAGCAGGAGCAGAATGTCGAGGCCGAGGATGGCAAGGAAGAGTCCCTCATCTGCTGGGAGTCAGACCAGAATAGATCAGAAGAGGAGGAAGGTGAGGGTTACATGGACAGTGATCCCCGGAATGCAAACCCTAGTTGGCCAGAGGCATGACCCCTATCCACCTGGGCGCCCCATGCATGACCCTCCTCAGCCAGGTCCACACCCAGCACAACTCTTCCAGCATCCACCATGGTGGACCTATGTCCCGTCTCCTTGCCATTACCATCAGCTCTGCTCTTCACTCCTCTGTCAGCTGTGCCTGCAGCATTTCTTTCCACTTCAGTGCCAGTGGCTCCTTCGTGACAGTTATGAAGGGGCTTCTTGTCAGAGCAACGTCGGAGGCCCTGCCTGCTTCACCTGAGGAAGGGTGCCACAGAGACTGGGGCTTTGCCCCCAGCAGCAGACACCACCAGGACTCCACCCCCCACACCTCAACCGGGGGCCTGCTGCAACGACCCATGCTGCTCAGCCCCTACTGCAGGTACCAGCACTTTCCCCTGCAGTGGAGAATACCAGGGCTCTGCCCTCTTCATCGTTGCCAGGGACCCTGGCCCCTCCAGTGGAGAACACTGGGGCTCCGATCCCCTTGCCACTACCAGGAGTCCAGGCCCCTGCACCCGAGACCGGAGCGCCGCCCCGGAGCCCACTGTGTTACTGGTTTCGACTCCATTTTGTATGGAGTTATTTTTCTATCTTTATTCAAGGGCGCATTATTTCAATTTAAGAGCATTTCTCACAGACATTACTTTCAGGTTTTGTAATAATTTCCCTCAAAACCTTGCTCTCACACTCAAATAGTCACTGCTCACGCTTGGATTTGCTCTGCTTGTGCTCAAACATTCTGCTTGGACTCAGATATGTTGTTGCTTGGATAGATTTCCTGCTCTCAACTTTCGCCTTTCTCCCTGCATACAGGCTGCTTCTTCGCGCTTGCAAATCTTCTCCTCATGGATTCTTTTCTGCGCTCTCGGATTGTTTGTGTTACAATGCTATTAAAATTTCCCAACCAATAGAGTGCTAGTTGTAGTGTTGACCAATGAAATTATCCCTGCCCCGTTGAGCGTGCGTTCATTTTACTTCAGAACATATCTTGCAGGCAGGTACTGTACCTCCACGGCTCTTCCACTCCCACTTTCCAGACCTTTTCTTTTAAATATGTACTTCCTTTGCTTTATTGCAACTTTTGAAATAAAAAGTCCAGATATATATACACTGCTCAAAAAAATAAAGGGAACACTTAAACAACACAATGTAACTCCACGTCAATCACACTTCTGTGAAATCACACTGTCCACTCAGGAAGCAACACTGATTGACAATCAATTTCACATGCTGTTGTGCAAATGGAACAGACAACAGGTGGAAATTATAGGCAATTACCAAGACACCCCCAATAAAGGAGTGGTGACCACAGACCACTTTTCTTTGGTCACTTTTGTATGCTGGCGGCACTTTCACTCTAGTGGTAGCATGAGACGGAGTCTACAACCCACACAAGTGGCTCAGGTAGTGCAGCTCATCCAGGATGGCACATCAATGCAAGCTTTTGGCAGGAAGGTTTGCTGTGTCTGTCAACGTAGTGTCAAGAGCATGGAGGCGCTACCAGGAGACAGGCCAGTACATCAGGAGACGTGGAGGAGGTTGTAGGAGGGCAACAACCCAGCAGCAGGACGCTACCTCCGCCTACCTCCGCCTTTTGGAGGAGCAGGAGGAGCACTGCCAGAGCCCTGCAAAATGACCTCCAGCAGGCCACAAATGTGCATGTGTCCACTCAAACGGTCAGAAACAGACTCCATGAGGGTGGAATGAGGGCCCGACGTCCACATTTTGGGGTTATGCTTAATGCCCAACACTGTGCAGGACATTTGGCATTTGCCAGAGAACACCACGATTGGCAAATTTGCCGCTGGTGCCCTGTGCTCTTCACAGATGAAAGCAGGTTCACACTGAGCACATGTGACAGACGTGACAGAGTCTGGATACGCTGTGGAAAAATGATCTGCTGCCTGCAACATCCTCCAGCAAGACCGGTTTGGCGGTGGGTCAGTAATGGTGTGGGGTGGCATTTCTTTTGGGGGCCGCACAGCCCTCCATGTGCTCGCCAGAGGTAGCCTGACTGCCATTAGGTACCGAGATGACATCCTCAGACCCCTTGTGAGACCATATGCTGGTGCGGTTGGCCCTGGATTCCTCCTAATGCAAGACAATGCTAGACCTCATGTGGCTGGAGTGTGTCAGCAGTTCCTGCAAGAGGAAGGCATTGATGCTATGGACCGCCCGTTTCCCAGACCTGAATCCGATTGAGCACATCTGGGACATCATGTCTCGCTCCATCAACCAACGCCACGTTGCACAACAAACTTTCAAGGAGATGGCGGATGTTTTAGTCCAGGTCTGGGAGGAGATCCCTCAGAAGACCATCCGCCACCTCATCAGGAGCATTCCCAGGCGTCGTAGGGAGGTCAAAGAAACATGTGGAGGACACACACACTACTGAGCCTCATTTTGACTTGTTTTAAGGACAATACATCAAAGTTGGATCAACCTGTAGTGTGGTTTTCCACTTTGATTTTGAGTGTGACTCCATATCCAGACCTCCATGGGTTGATAAATTTGATTTTATTGTCAGCACATTCAACTATGTAAAGACGAAAGTATTTCATACGATTAGTTCATTCATTCAGATCTAGGATGTGTTATCTTAGTGTTCCCTTTATTTCTTTGAGCAATGTATATTCAAGAAGAAAAAATGGGAATAGATGGAAACTTAATATCCAGTCATTGTACGTGCCAGATAATCACCGAAACAACTTATTCCACTAATCATGCTAATTGCAATCAATAATCTAAAGAAAGGTGAAATAAAATAAACAAATAGTTTACAACAGGCTGCTGAATAACCTCCTAAATCAAGGCCATTTATTTCTAGTCCTGGAATGTCGAAACACTTCTCATTCTAAATCAGGGACTAATACGACCTGGAATACAATTTGATTGCAACTGACATTCAGGTATGAACAAAAAGTAGATATCTTCTTTCTTTCTTTCATGTACAAATAGGTATATTTTCCCCTTCCATGACTAGAGTTCAATAGCCATGCTCTAAATGTATGCTTGCTTACACTCAGCTACTGTATAATGTAAAGACATAGACGTCCAATATATTCACACAGCCATTTGAAAGTATCTGTCACACACCGACTGTTGCTGTGATGAAGATGATGAATAGTAATACACTGATCTTTAATAAAAAACAATACCCGCACACTCAATGCAGGATCAATGCATAATTTATATTTAATAAGCTTAGCTTTCAGTCAAACCATCAGAGCATTCGAGGTAGATGCATTTTCATTACAGTGTTCATTCAGCTTTTGCCATAGGCCTATTCAGAATCTATGAATTTCTTTCTTTCTCTGACTTGGGAAACCCCCTAAGACATCACAACCACTCTCTAATATACAATTGCAATCCAAATTATTCATCCCCTATTGCAAATCAGGTTCATTGTAAAAATGTACAGATTGTCAGCTCTTTGCCCTGAACAAATCAAACAAAAGCAATTGAAATAGCTCAACACAACGAATGCTTCAAGTGTTTTCCCCATGTTAGAAACTTGGCAAAGACAAAAGAATTGTCCAAAAAGTCAAATGAAGACACAATTGCCCTTAACAAACAAGGAACAAGATACAAAAAGATAGAGAAGGTACTGAATGTTCCCAGAGACACCGTTGGATGCATAGTTTGCAAGTTAAGGGAACAGTGGTTACACTATCTGGACGGGGCAGAAAAAGGAAGGTATCAACAGCTGTAACCTGACTTCTGAGAAAGCAGGTTGTACAAAACCCTTGAGTGACTACAAAGGACCTGCAGCAAGAATTGCAACAGGACAATGATCCCAACCATACCTTAAAGTTTACCAAGGCTTGGTTCCAGAAGATGTCCTGGAAGATGCTACAGTGGCCATCACAGTCACCTGACTTGAACCCCATAGAACATCTCTAGTGGGATTTGAACCCAAAAATATAGCTAAACTGGAGGCCTTTGCTCATGAGGAATGAGATAAGATTCCTCAGGAACACTGTCAGAGGCTGGTGTCTGGCTATGCATCTTGTTTTCAGCAGGTCATAACAGAAAAAGGTGCTCTATTAAGTACTAAAGACGCTTGCCATGAAGGGGTTGAATAATTTTAAGACTGGAGAAGTCATTATCAGTTGCATTTGCAGTTGAATTTGGGGAAACAACTTGAAGCATTTGTTCTATTTAGCTGTTTAAATTGCTTTTGTTTGATTTGTTCATTATAAACAGCTGACAGTCTGAACATTTTGACAATAAACCTGATTTGCAATGGGGGTTGAAGCATTTTGTTTGCAACTATAAATCAAATTCAAAATATTTTGTATTATCTCCACTATTATACCAGCAACAGGAGCATGGTAGTACTGGTTTTATTAGAGTATCACACATTGTGTTCGATTCCCAAATATGCCAAATTTCGTTGTGTCCTTAGGCAAGGCACTTTACCCGAATTGCTCCCAGGTCGTTGCTGTAAAGAGAACATGTTCTTGGTCAAAATACCTGGTTAGAATAGAATGGAATAGAGATACTCAGAGAGCTACTGGTGCATTCATGACATGCCAGTGGCACAGAGACACTATCTGCATATGCCAAGGTGTCATTGCGTTTGAGGAGAGAGTTTGGTGGTGGCGGATATAAATAGCCTAGTGTCTTGTGTTGATTGATGCTTGCGCTCTAGCAGCAGTGTTGTGGCAGAAAAGATTAGATTTATTGAGTGCATTGCTTTCATCATCACAAGATGTACAGTCACCAAAGGTAATGGCGCCAGTGATAAACATGAGTAAGAACTGTATAATATAAGTAATGCTAATATTTTATACACATACAATTGATCATATATTCATGAAAGTAGTAAACGTGATGCATACTGTATGTGAAAATGATTGACATCCTTTTTTAATTGCTGTCAACCATTCCTTTGAGGGGATGACAATGTTTAACCTTTTTTTGAAAAATATTATGATATTGTTTAACACATCACGTAGACCATTCCTCAATATAGTATCTCTCTGAGATCTTTAATATCCTTTTGTTATCCTATAAAATGTTGAAGTGATAAATAAACTTTATATACTACGTATTGTTAGTGGTGTTCAAGTCCAGGGAGTGAGATAGACAAGACAAAATATGTTTTTGATTTTATCAACAATTTGTTTGTGAATTTTGATGTGTGCTTTGGGCCCTTATCTTGCTCAAAGAGCCACCAGCAGCCAAGTCAGCCGTCTACCAGTCATCCATTTGGAAAATAAAAATGTAATGTCCTGGTTCTTTGTGGACGACTAGTGGAAGAAAAACACCATACAATCAGAACGCCTCCACCCTTTTACAATAGGTATGTTTTGCATTTCACTTTTGAGGCCAAACCTACATACAACAGTACATAAACTTTTGCTTAAAATTGTCACATACTGTGTAGTTTTCAATGATTAGGCAAATGTTCCTGAACTGAAGTAGCCTATCTGTTATAAATAATTTACATTAAGTCATGTGACACTTCAAAAGATGACCTCTACCTGCTTCAATCAATGGACTGAACAATAAGCCATCTCCTGTCTCCACATACTGTAAACCTGCTTTGAAATCCTGTCTTCCATTTTTCATGTTTTGAAGAAATTTCCCGAACAAACATGGGAGTAAAGTTGAAGGAAGCTTGGAACTGCTAAAAGCCAAACAAACAACCAACAGTGTGTGCTGTGTATGAAGTATAGGGGATGTTTCAAGCGAAAGCCAAGGAAAATAAATATTTCTGTAGTAATTATAGCTACAACAAAGTGTGGTTTGTAATATAAATGTATTCAAGAGTGAAAAATACCATGCAGATATTCAAGATAAACACCTTTATTGGGAACTCATTATAATAATAATAGTTACTCTAATGTAATAAGGTACAGTACATAAATATTCCAGTCAGTTTCCTGGAAAATAAAATAAAATGTAAAACTACTTTTTTAGTGAATTTCTTTTTTATTTCTTGTAAAAATAATAATAATAATAATAATAAATAATAATGCATCAATTCGAAGCGCCTTTCAAGAAACCCAAGGACACTGAACAGCAATGAGAGACAAGTAATAAAAACACAATATAAAAAATCCTAATATCACACCAGTCCTCAAGTCTCTACACTGGCCCCCAGTCACATTTAGGATAGACTTTAAAGTATGATTACTGGTATATAAATCAATGGCCTAGGACCTAAATACATTGCAGATATGCTCATTGAATATAAACCCAACAGACCACTCAGATCATCAGGATTACATCAGCTAGAGATACCAAGGATTCAGAC